>VYZQ01027707.1:0-10972 GCA_013400655.1 Mystacornis crossleyi | reverse complement strand
TGTAATAAATACTGCAAGAACACTGGAATAATTTTCTCTGAAAGCCATGTCTGTCCTTATTTTATTTTCATAAACTTTAATTTTAATATTTTGGGTGGCCTAGAGTGAATGTTTACATTTTTGTTTTGTTTGTGTTTGTTTAGCTTCTTATCTTGTTCTCTCTTTGATAAGAAGAGGCCACATTTAGAGAGAGTGGAAATGGTGCAAAAGCATCAGAATATTCTCTCAAAGCACTTGAAATCGCCCATGCCTTTACAGTGTGCCTGTATGTATGAACTTAAAACATTTGGTACCAAACAGCCATGTGAATGGTTATACTGGTTTCAGATGGGATTATAATGGCATTTAGAGAAGCACTTAATGGCAGCTGGCTTCCACTATGAATCAGGAGTTAACCAGGCATTGTCCAAAGGCAGCTATAGGAATGTTGCTACAAAACCCATGTACATAGGCCATGCTGTCTGCATGACTGTTCTGTGGGTTTGAGATTGTCTTTGTGTGTTTTCTCATGGTTTTGTTTGGGGTTTTTTTGTTTGGGTTCGTTTTTTCGTCTGTTCGTTTGTTTGTTTTCTGAAGAGAAGACTTTGGATCCGTGTTTTCCTATGTGAGTGGATTAACTTGATTACTTGGGAGATCAAATGTTGGATTCTCATCTTGCTAATGCTTACATGTGTTTGAAGGGACTTACTGGCATTAGAACACAAACTCTTAGAAATAAATTAAGATCTTTCCCTCTATTGCTAACTATTGCTTTATACAGCGACACACGGAGGGAGCTCGGAACTACAGGTAATAGACCCCCGCTTGAAAACTACTAACCCAAAATCCACAAAACAGATAAGCATAACTGGATTTGTCAGTCAGTCCTCTAAATAACCTCCTTGGCTTTATAACCAAAATCTGAGTATTGCGTTTCTATGATTGCGCAGTTTTGATACCACAGGCTTCACAGCTTGGTAATGGTGGGTTGCACAGTCTGACCCTTTAAGAGTGAAGGGTTTCAGTGATGATTTAGTAGACCTCTGTCTCATTTATTAGTGTATTGCCTGGAAAAATTTAAAGGCAACTAATTTATAGAGCCAGCTTTAATTATTTAAGATGTGGTCTTTGTTTAATCCTCAAGGCCAGACCTTGACAGCAACTGGACGGTAATAAGAGAGCAGATCCAGATGGAGTCCATGGTTCTCAAAGGACTTCTCCCAAACACGAAGTATCAGTTTGCTGTCCGAGCAGCAAACTCCTTTGGATCCAGCCCTGCCAGCGCACCTAGCGATGTCATCCGCACATTCAGTGAGTACAACCACCTTCTTGTAATCAAAGCTAAACAAAAGTGAAGTATATCTGTAAATAAAATGTATCTGGGATAGCTGTGGAGTCTTGCTGGTGGAAAGAGTTCCACTCCAGGAACAGTCATCCCCATTGTGACACCTCTCAGTCCTGTCTGAGGAGCTTGCAGCAAGCACCCTGTGAAAGTCAAGCCAGGAGCAAAGATTTGAAAAGACCCAGGCAGCATCACTCTCATGCCATTTCTCCACTCTGGCAATCATTGCCAGGAATTTTTGGATCACTACTTTCTGAATTTTGTGCTGGCTTCATGCAGAACTGATAAGTGAATATCATGGGGAGAAATGTGAGAGGTGAATCTATTGTTAATTTCTTTTGTTCTTTGAAGCTGAACCTTATATATTACATATATAATATCAGTAACTCAGGAAGACCAAATCAAACCTGTACAGTTTTCTGAGGAGTAAGATTCTTTAACTATTAAACACAGCCACAAAAATAGTGATATAAAGAAGTAAGCACACCTTTTTGATCAGAAACTGCATAGGAAAAATATTAGGTGAACATGCTGGCATACCAACTTGTTAACTATTTTATTTACATTTGTGTAGCAATATAGACCATGCACATTGCAGTAAATGTTGGTCCAGTTGCTGCTGGGCTTCCTCAGGATGCAATCCTCTGCCAGTGCTGGTGTCTCTGCAGGGTGATTTTGGGGGGCTGTTGCTCCTCATCACACCCAAAGTCATAGCTTGTATGCAAGAATCCCAACCAAGCCAACACAGAGCATGCTGGGAATCACACAAATCACATTTTCTAACAGCAAAAAAACAAATGTCACAAAGAGAAATGGAGGAAAGAGAGCCAAAGCCGGCAAGGTATTGGGAACTAAATGAGCTATATCTTTATGTTCTAAACTTTTTATATAAAAATGTGTATTGGTATTTTTAAGTTTAAGTGCCTTTTTTTTTTATTTTCTCACTCTCTCAATTGCAAATCATCTCTAATTAACTAGTGAAAATGAGCAGCAAATATTCAGGTAGGGCTGTGAGCTCTGCAAGAAGATTTTGCATGCTGCAGAAACATAAACAACATGCTTAGTGATCCACCAATTTAACTCAATAAAGATTTATTTCTAAACTGCTTCGCTGTTGTGGAATCCCTGTTTTCATTGACTTTTTTATGGCAGTTTTCATTCTTTTTTGTCCCTCTGTCATAAATTCACCCACTTGAACTGTTTGCATGTAGTTTGCTATGGTTGCTGAGCTCCTAAGTTTAACTTCTGAAGTAAATGTTTGTGAAAACCCCGTGTAGCGTACTCTGGAGTTCCTTGGCCCATGCATCCTCCAGGGTCAGCTCCTGCTGCCTCAGGCACATGTGTGTATTCCTTGGTATCTTGTTTATCTTTGGATGTTAGCAGCTGCATCCTTTGGTTTAAAACATAAAGCATTTAGCTCTGTTAATAAGGGTGGAATCGTCTTCATGCTGTGCTTATAACTGCAGTACTCCAGGGAAGGCACTTTGCCTTTGGAAACTGCTTGTTCTGCTGAGGCCTGCCAAGATGTCTCTGAAACATGGGTTTCTGTCATGAGTGCTTGGAACAAATTCACATCTGGTGTGTCTAAGCACTGATTTCTAGAGAGGTTGATAAAGGACATGAGCTTGGTTCTTTGTGCTGGGATCAAATCTGAAAAGTCAATATATTGTGCATTTTGCACTGCTCTTTGAATGGGCTTATGAAGTCTGTGCTGGCCCAGGGTAGGTACATGGGTGCTGCAGTGGCTGAGAGGTTGGTTTCCCTGCTCCAAGGGGCTGGCAGTGCTTGGCAGAGACCTTCATGACCAGGCAGAGCTCCTGCAGCCCAGGACCATGTCGTGCCTGTGATGTGCTCCAGCCCTTCTCCAGCAACTTGTACTTGGAGCTACTCTGGCAAACTCTGGACCCTTTGGCAAATGCAAATGTTGTTCTTTTGCCAGTGTGCTCTTTGAAAATAGGCTTAAAAACTACATATAGCCACTATGTATGAAACTACACCCTGTGTTATCTTGCAGATACCTGTCATCACAGATTTTTGCAACCAGATTTTTACAGAGCAAGGAGTGTTGCTCAAAAGCGTCAGGGATGGGTGCCTTTAGAAATAAATTATTTGGTGTTCTGAAGGCAGGAGTGTAGCTGAAATGATAGTTTATCTGACTGTAGCTCTCACTTGTCTTTACTTGCGATGTCTGTGTAGGAGACTGACTTGACGTTAACCAGACACACAAGTACATTGTGCATTAGTAGAAAAGCTAAACTTTTGATGGGAGAAAATTGTTCTTCATTAAAGGACCGTATGACCTGAACATTTATTTTTCCCCAAATCATTAAAAACCTCTCAAGAATGATTTAAACCACTGACAAGTTTCATGATACAGGAAAAGAACCCCAAACTAAACACTAAGCTCAAAGGCATCCAATTACAACTCACTCCTAATTCACACTATGTATCTGAAGGTACCATCCTGCTTCTAGCAGCCAGAAAACCCAGTTCTTTGGCCCAGTTAGTCACTCACTTCAGTTGCTTAGGTGTAAACGTTCAGTAGATTTGAGGTCCTCAAAGTTTTGTGGTTTTCAACAGTCACTGAAGGAGGGCATGTGCCGTTCACAGACACCTGATAGTCCCCTGGGGCTGTCTCAGGTATGGTGATGTATTATTTCAGGTGGCACCAGTTGCTTGATTGTCTCAAAGTGCCAGCAGATACATCTTCGTCACCTCGTGTTTTTGAAAAGGTGTCAGACAGTTGACATCTCTGAAACTGAAGCACCTTTATTCTTCAGAGTGCACATCATAAGAATTATTACCTTCATTATTACCGTGGTTCCTCCTCCCACCTAAGCAGTGAAACATGCTACATGCCATAGATTTTTGATGCTATTTTCTATCTGCCTCTGTATTCTTCAGAATTCCTGAAATACCTTAGAAAGCTGGCAGAAGTTCATATAATGTGTGACTCCTTTGCATTACACTTAGCCCACATGGTGCTGGCACTAAGGTCCTTAGTGTGTTTGGATTTCAAAAATTTGTGGTTTTACGCTTGTATATGCTGGATTTTTCATGCCTGACTTGAAATAAGTAGTGATTTTCTGATGCTTATTTTAACTGATTAAGAAATTCCCCACATTACCTCAAAAGCAAAGGACCTTCAGGGTCCATGTTGGCTTGCACAGATTCTCTTGCAGCTCTTGTAGGCAGGCTGAGGCAGAGATGAGTCCATGCTACTCGGGGATGTTTTCTGTTGTGGTTTATCTCATTCTCACAGGTAATTCACTCATTTTGTTTTTAAAATGGGGGTGGATTTGCAGTACTCTTGACTGCATTGTTTCAGGTCAGCATAGGAAAACATCGTGTTTGTTTGCTCCACTACAGGAATGCCGACAGTATCACCTAATGTGACAGACCTCCCAAGGTCCTTCAGAGTAGAACATGTGGCCTTGATTATAAGCAGTTACCCCCTTACCTAGTAAAAAATGCATGCTTTGTAAATTGCTCCATTTTCAGGGAGGAAAGAGAGGGCAAGTTTCCCCAAGGGTTCTCATTTATTTGTGATTTGGTTTCATTAATTTTTTTCTAGAGGGAAATGATGCAATAAATCAATTTTTTGTTGCCTTTCTTAATTACAGTTGCACGTTGCGGGTATTTCACTTACATGGTTGTTTGGGTTTTGTTGTATAAAATCTCCCAAAATGTCATGGACAACTCACTGGAAAATAAAAGACTGCACATACTCAGTTTAGAAACAACAAAATAAACTGTCCCAAAGAATCAAACAAAAATTATGTCATCACCTGCATTGCTTAAATACCCTTCATCTCATCGGGAAACAGATGGGGTTTGCACTGTGCCTGCAAGGTCACCAGCCTTGGGCTTTGCCAGACGAACAGAGGAAGTGTCTTCTGTTAAAAATACCCTCCTGCTTGTCTCCAGAGCAAATGTGACAGAAGTGACTGCTTCAGCAGGGCACATTCCTTCCTCTGGTCCTGGCTGTCACTGCCAGGATCACACAGAGCAGGGCACTGGCGCAGGTGCTTAAATATTCTGCATGGAGCTTGAATGTGTCAGCTGAGGCTCAGGCACAGAAAAAGGGCAGTCTCTGGGGCCCAAACCTTGATTTAAATGGTGGTGATGTGACCTGGAGATAGTAAATGGCGGTTTTCCACAGAACTGTTTCCCACAAATCTCCAGAGACTTTACAAAAGCAATGTTGGTAGTTGTAGGGACGGTGAAAAAAAGCAAGAGACAGGCCAAGTGACATGCAGCGTCGTACTGTGAGTCACTGAAAAGCATACTACTAATTTTTAAATGTTCCTGCTGTATTTTGGATTAAGACCTGTGGGGGGTTCTGCATGAAGGCAGTAAGTCTGTTAAAACTTCCATTCAATCTGCCTGTGTTTCAGTGCCCCCTCTTCTACCTCCTACACTCTCTTGAGTCCCTTCATCAGTATGATGATGGCAACCTAACTAGCAAAAAAAAAAAAGTTTGTGTGGCTTTATATTTGTTTTGAGAAAGGCTTCTTTAGTATAACTTAATCCCCAATTATTTCGGAAGAGGCTGTCTAGAGTTTGTGACCTCCACAACTTCTTCAATTATATATAAAACAGGATTATAAGACCTGATAGCGGGTCTTAATCAGACTTCTTCTCCGTGTACACTGAACACTGATTTAATTAAATACAGCCTGCTTAAAATCTCTGCAGTCATTGTTTTGGTATTTGCAGAGTACGACTTTGCTTAATTGTCCCTGATTTACCACCCATTATGAGATGAGCTCTCCAGGAAAGCAACACAGAAAGCACTTAAGAGATGGGATGATATGGGGGTTTATCTACAGAAAGTCCTGGTAATTTCTCTGCATCCTGTTTTGTAGTTATACTTCATCACGTCATATGTGACTATCATGTTATGCCCAGCGAGCAAAGGCCAAATGTAGGCAAGAACAAGGCAACTGAGAAGCCACTGGGTTGGCACCTCATCAATCGTATGTGTACTCACCTGTATAAATTCAGACATGGTCAGAAGTGAGTGCATCTCATTGCTCCATTGCTCCTGAGTGCATTGCATGTTACCAAAACTGCTCACAGATCAGCAAGGAGAGCAATGTAGCATGTGCTGGCTGAAATTCAGACAGCTAGAGTCAGGAAGGGGAAAAATTGGAGATTTGGAGACCTGCGGATATTAGGACACCTTCTGAAGTCACACTTACTCTGGTGACACCAACCTTACCTAGTGAATGTCTTTGAAGAAGGGCCTCAAAGCAGCCTTTCTACCAGGCACAATAAGCCAGACCTTCTTTGCTCTCTCCAGGCTCTAAAATGTTACCAGTTCAGTAAAGTGAAAGGAACCATTGTCCAGTTTAAAATAGTGGGTACATTTCGTCTCCCAACGTCTTCTGTTGGGCAAGCATGGAACATTTTGATCTGCCAGGTGAAAGAGGCACACCTGCTGTTTGGGTAACTCTCAGTCTCTCCTAAGGGACCATGTCTCATTGCATGCTAGGGCTTATTAATGTATTTTTAGTGATAACCACTCAAATCAGGAGAGTTACATTTCTGTAAAACTAGCATGGCATTAAAATCATATCCATACATGCAAATGTGTCTATCTAAATGTGAATTTGAGACCTAACATTCTCCTCTATGTGAATATAAAGATACTTAATTTTCTGCATTGCTTCACTCCTGCCATCCTTATCAAACTTACATCCTAAAACCAATAGAAAGTTTGATTGAAAAGAGAAAAAAAAATGACAGCATTTGGCTATAACAGATGTTTATTTTGTAGCTTATGATTTCTAAGTTAGAAAATGGAGTTTGTACATCACACCTTGTTTGGGTACAGACGAGATTGTTTCCCCTGACACATGATTGTGATTTTTCCTTTCTTTATTTCCAAATTATCCTTATGGCTTTCATTGCTTTTAGGCAAATTACAGTTTTATACATTAAAAGAACTAAATTAGTTCTGAAATACTTTCAGACACGTAATACAAAGGCAGTAAGTAGTAGTGTTGGAAATTATACAACTTCTAAAATTTTTAACTAACTTTAGTCAGGGGTTTTGTTTGTCTTCGCCCACTAGGAAGGGCATGGAAGTTTCTTTTCAAGAGACTCTGTTCCCTGGGCAAAGTCTGATGAGCTTAACATCTCAATGGATGGGAGCTGCCAGAGGATGCACAAGATATAAGTGACCACAATGAACATCAACGCCCGATCATCCTTCCTGGTGTGTCAGAGACACTTGGTCTGGAAAACGACCAATAAGAGAATGAAGAATGAGGACCTAATTAGCATCGAAGGCAAAGGGATCAATAACCAATAGAAAACCAAATACTAAGAACTGTGTAATTTGGGACCAATGAACATTGAACCCATGGATTTCTCTGGGTTTTGACCGTAAAAGTATGTGAAAAATCTAGTAAAGAGCCATGTGTGACGGAATGATTTTCTCTGCACAACCCAGGCAATGTGTGGATGAAATGATTTCTGTTGCACATCCTGGCCAGAACAACATCCTGGCCAAAATAAAGAATGCCTTAATTCTGTAACACTAAAAAATATTTTTGGAGAGTTTTTGTTTTCAGCAGTTTTAGTGACAGTAGCACAGACCTGACTTAAAAGCAATAGTGTTCAGGGAGCTGACAATTGCTGCGAATGCTGGGAGCTGAGTTAATGCTGCCCTTTCCTGTGGCATCGAGGTGTGAGCAGGACGAAGCTGAACATCTTCTTCCCAGCCACTGGCTGCCAGAAGCTCACCGAAGTGGACAATGGGTGCAAGCTAAGAACATTCCATAAGAAATGAATGGCCACAGAGGTCCTGGCTAATTCTCTTGGTGAGGAGTGAAAAGGATATTGACGTAGTCACCCTGGATACTCTGAGTTTTAGCAAAGTGTTGTTTTGTGTGGAGATTATTGCTAGCTGCAGTATAAGGGGAGGAAGTTTTTGGTTAAAACTAATGTTCTCCAGCAATAAAGTCAAGGGCAGACCTGAATTGCTCTCCAAAAGAAGTTGTTGTATACTTGTAAAATTTGTCTCTGAGAAAAAACTGGCAAAAAACGCAGGTAGCAGCTGAGAGAACTGGAACTTTGGCAAAGGAGGAAAAGAAACCTCCTTGCCAGGTAGCAAGTGGTCAGTCTAAGATGGCTGCCCACGGAGCACATGGTCAGTCTAAGATGGCTGTCCCAAAAGAGACAAAAAACATAAGGGAGTCTGAAATGGCTACCCAAAAAGAGAAGCACATTTTTGCTGAGGAGCAGGTAAAGGTGCAAATTGCCTTGAAGGCTGAAACAATAGCTTGCCTCAGGGCTGAGGCGGGGCTGATGGTCCAAAAGCAACTAGCCCAGAACCCAAGAAACCTGTTAAACCAGTTTATGCAGAGCTTTAGAAATGAAAATTACCATCTTTGGGGGAAGCACGCAAGTCAATTTGGGGGTGGTGCTGGGCCACCCTGAACATGACCTCAGAACCGGGAGGAGTTTGCACCAAAGCCAGACTCCTCCCCACACCCTGTACTCCGCCCACCTGTACAAGATGAGGAGGTAGAGAAGGAGGCGGGACTCCCTGGCTGTGATGTCACTGATGTCACCTCCCCGCATACTTTGGAGAAGGGGGATGACTCATTGGAGCCACTCCCTGATAATCGCCCTCAGGCCTGTTCTTTTTAAGATATTAGCATATGATAGAGCAGAGCTGATGGTGATGATACCACACCCTGCAACAGAATTAACTACATTACAAAGAACAGAGACTCTTTTGAAAATTTGACTGATGTTGGAAAATGAAATAAAGCTTTCTGAAGAAAAAGCACATGGCAAAGAGCTGTGTCTTTTAATCAGAATGCATACTGTTGCATGAAAATTTGGACTTGCTGGGGATGGGTGAACTGATCCCTCTGCCCACTCCAACATGAGATAAAAATACTGGGAGTGTGGGGGAAGTGGTGAGCTTCCAAGCAATGCCCAAGAAGGAGCTGAGACCCGCTTGGCTTTCTCCCAGATTATTGTTATTTATTCCAAAAGTTAAAGATCAGGACTAAGACTAAAAACTTGTCACCCAGAAGGTGAGGTGGGAGTGGGGGCCAAATTGGAATATCCCCAAAAGCTCACTGAAAATGAGTGGAAATTTAGTTTTAGTCTGGAAAAAAGGAGGATCCGGGGAGACCTTATCACTGTCTACAACTACGTGAAAGGAAGTTTTAGTCAGTGGGGGGTCAGTCTCTTCTCCCAGGCAATCAATAACAGAACAAGAGGACACAGTCTTGAGCTGCACCCAGGGAAGTTTAGGCTAGACACTAGGAAGAAATTCTTCACTGAAAGCATGATAGGGCACTGGAATAATCTACCCAAGGAGCTGGTGGAGTCACTGTCCCTGGAGGTGTTTAAAAAAAGACAGGATGTGGCGTTTAGTGCCATGGTTTAGTTGATAAGGTGGTGTTAGCTCATAGGTTGGACTTGACGATCTAAAAGGTCTTTTCCAACGTAAGTAAGTATGTGATTCTGTGATTCAGCTGAAAATTGCTGCGAATGCTGGAAGTGGAGTTATTGCTGCCCTTTCCAGCAATGCTGAGACGTGAGCAGGATGAAGCTGAACATCTCTTTCCCAGCCACTGTCTGCCAGAAGCTAACAACATGTTATGAGAAACTGATGGCCATGAAGGTCCTGGCTGATTCCCTTGGAGAAGAGTGGAAGGGATATGGTGTCGGGATCAGTGGTGGCAATGACAACAGCTTCTCCATGAAGCAAGGTGTCTTGCCTCACAGATGTGTTTGCCTTCTGCTCAGCAAGGGCCATTCCTGCTATTGCCCTGAAGAACTGGAGAGATAAAACTCAAATCCGTTCGCAGCTGGATCGTTGATGCAAACTTGGGTGTCCTCAACTTGGTCATAGTGAAAAAGGGTGAAAAGGACATTGCTGGGCTGGTGGACACAACCGTCATCTTGGTCCCAAGAGGACCAGCAGAATCTGCAAGCTGTTCAACCTATCTAAGAAGAATGACGTTTGCCAGTATGTTGTGAGGAAGCCTATGAACAAGGGGGCCAAGAAACCCAGAACCAAGGCTCCTACAATCCAGTGACTGGGGACTCCATGAGTGCTGCAGCATAAGCACAGTCTTATTGCTCTGAAGAAGCAGACCACTCAAACGAGCAAGGAGGAAGCAGCAGAATACAAAACTCTTGGTCAAGAGAATGAAGGAAGCCAATGAGAAATGCCAGGAGCAGACTGTGAACTGGTGCTGGCTTTCTTCACTGAGAGCTTCTACATCTAAGTCTGAATCAGGGCAGAAGTAAGGCTATTGTTGGTGATACTAAAAAGATATTGTACATGATATTACAAATAAATCCCTTTGGTGGTGAACTTTCAAGTAAAAAACAACACCAAAACCAAAATAAAATCATCAAAACACAAACAAAACAAAACAAAATTTAACAATTTACACAAAATCCACCCCTGGATCCTTCACCACAATTACAATGAAAATTCCTCACGATCATTCTACTGTATAACACTTAACACTTTCCAGTACTTGTTTTGCCTGTTACTTCTCCCAGTTAGTATCCTCATCTTAAAATCTTCATGATTGCCCTCATTCTCCAATAAAAAGACTGGGTTAACATGGGCAGATGCCAGGCTCCCACCAAAGCTGCTCTCTCACT
>VYZQ01027704.1:0-48283 GCA_013400655.1 Mystacornis crossleyi | reverse complement strand
TTTATGAATTTAAAAAGTGGACTTACTATACCATTCAAAATATTGTGCTGCCATGTAGACAATAACTTTTAAAATAAGAAAATCAGTTGCTTGTTCAAGTGATGTTAGACATAAGGTGAATTTTTAATATCTTTTAAATTCCTTACAGGTTGTATTTAATTGAAGGAAAATATGTTTCTTTGCGTTCACATTATTTAATATTCGTTGCATTTCAGCAGATACAAAATGTTTGTTTGTGTCAATATATAATATACCTAATCACCAAAGTATGAAAAATTAAGTGTTGCTGAATAGGGGACTATAAATCAGACCTCCTAGAACTTCTACAGAAAAGGAAAAATAGCTGTTTTAAGCTAGCTGTGTAAATGCAGATCATTTCCGTCTCCATAATAGATTATTTCATTTATGACTTACTGCTTTGTCCTAAAGGTGCTCCTTGTGAAGGATGTCCTCAGCCCAGCCTCACCACACACAGCCGCTTGCTACAAGTTTTGGGGAAGGATTAGAATTCTAAAGAGGCTGCTGGCTGAGAGCAAAGTGGTGCTTTACATATAATATTAGCCCAGACTTTCCTCACGCATTACGCGTTTCTTTCTGAGACAAGTCTCCTTAATGCCATCTTTATCTGCTACACGATGCATGAAATCTACTTTCTGTTTTAGAACTGCGGCTGACCCCCGACCCCACGAGTGGCGCCACAATGTGACCTTTCTATTGTCATCAGCTTTCATTCTCCTGAAAATTCTATGAATTTTTATTACAAGTTTTTTTAAACCAAGCTGAGGCTTCAACAAATTACTTGACACAGATGAGATGAAGTTGTTGAAGTAGTGTTAGATAAGTTTTACAGCCAGCATGTGTGCTGCTGAACAGTACAAAGCCAGTGTCCTACAATGTCATACACCAGTAACTGCTGAGCCTACTATTGGATAAATACATCATTTTATGGAACATTGATTGTTCTATAAACCCAATGGAGTATTATGCTCTATGATCAAACCATTTAGATTGTGTGTAGAGCACAGAAAATGCCATATTCAGGATGGTACTAAAAGTGCCATTTGTGTATTTTATGGATGTCATTACGGGGGAAACTTCTCTCTGTAGGCCCTGTTTACTGCAAAATTTTTTAGTCTGTAATGACATTTTTCATTCACAACGTATGCCTTCAAGAGAGGGGGCCCTTGTTTTATTTGTTTCATTCGAGTTTACTGCACAAATCCTGTACATTTTAATTAAATGTAAGCTTAACAAAAGAATAACGTATTTATTCTGTGGGGAACAAATGATGACAGTAACAAAAGAATAAAAACAGACACACAGAAGGAAGTCAGGTATTGAGTAAGAGAGAGAGGAAAAGGTACTAAGCCCTATTTGTAGTTTCCCAGACACACATTAAACATCAAAGCATTTCTTTTAGCCCTATTTCAGGAGTTTGTGGTCTCAGAGAATTAAAATAACCTGCTAATATGGATTTAATGTCTAAAATATCCTGACATTTTCAAATAAAAATCTAACAGTCGCTCAGGACTCCAACTGATAAATAATGGCTCTGCTGAAATGACAGACTTCTTGGAAAGAAACCAATTCTCTGATCATTGCACCCCTAGATATGAAACACCTCCTTACAAATTGTCTGAATATGAGCTCTTGTATCATTATATTTTGTCATTTTAATGCCTATTTGTGTATCTTTTTAATTTGCAATGACATGCAATCAGCAACAAGTCCACTTTTCCTAATATTAATGTGGGCTTGTATTGCAGCTTATGTTTGCTGTGTCAGCCAACACTTACCCCTTCTCCTTACCCGTTTTTCAGAGGGGGCAAGAGGCAGGCTGGATCTACTGGGACAGCATGGTTTGTTGCTTCATACAGTCCAATAATGTGACGTGTTCCTTAAACACATAAAAATTCCTACAAATGTTGTGTTGGATTCCAGTGCTTCATTATAGAAATAGCATCTAAGCCTCAAAATCTGTTGTTTTCTAAATATCTTCCCTACTTGACTTTTCACTGTTAAAACAATAGAAAACCAGTGAAATATGCAATTCATATTTACCCTGAAAAATCACTAAAATTGAAGCTGATGTTCCCAGTAAATTCTTGGTCATAGTCCAGTTAAAATTTAAAGTTACAGTAGATTCACATTAGTTTAAATGACACTTGAACTTCTACACAGCTCAACATTAATTCATTATAGTTGAAATGGAAGAATCTTCAGTGGGTGAATCTTTTACAATCTGATTGAGGCTGTTACATTTTATAGGAGCCATTTTTCAAAGCAGTACTGACAGCACTCGAAGTTATTAAATTGCTGAATCAAAAGATGGACCTGCAATCGCATTTATGAACTGTGATGGAATAGCTGGGGTTGCACTGAGCTGAGGTTAAGATGTTGGTGTAGTTAAGCTTCATCACACCCCTTCGTGACAGCAGTATTTACCCATGTAGTTTACTTTAATGGTCAGGAAGTGGCTTAACTCACCTCTGGATTCAAATAGATTAAGTAAGCAGTCAGAATGGCATAATTATCAGTGCTGCGAGGGATTCACCGGATAGCTCTTCACCCAGGAGACTTCCCATTCAATTGCACAGTAAAGACTGGAGTTGCATGGATTCACAGGCATGGCATTTATTTGAGGAGATGAAAATGGCAAATTTCCTTTTTCTTTCCCTTCCCCAGACCCGAGACCTCCTCAATACCCTGACGCTACATCCTGTACATAAATTATTATGATCTTAGGAGAAAGATGTCATGATTTTATTGTGTGTGCATGTGAAAATTATGATTTTAGAGTTATTTTGATTTTGAAATCCAGTGGAAAATGTAGGATTTGTGGAGTTATTTTGATTTTCTGCCACATCATTGCCAGGCTCCTCTTTTATCTTGTCAACAAAGCAAGATTCCGGAGAGAATTACTTATTCTCTATTATAAAATGTGGAGGAGCTAAGATAATTGTCATTTTATGTTGATTTCCCCTTCCCATCTTTCTGCTCTTTGGGGGGTCGTGTGAATGTCAGTGCCTACAGAGAGCACAGGAAAAGTGGGAATAAGAACCAGTCGTACCACAGTAAGCTTACTTCTTGCTTATACCTGGCAAAATATACTTCAATTGCATGTGCTAGATTTTTATGCAGCATCACCTGGAAACATTCTAATGGTTTAAATGGCTAATTTCCTTTTCCAAAGATAACCTGCCTTGCAAACTAGGAATAAGAAAGATGTATAACATCAGTTTAGACTTGTGAAGGTGATTTGCAGCGTTTCAGATGACAAAATTACTTCTTTGTGCTTCACAGTACAGTTCTCTACCACAAGCTCTGTAATAGAAAAAAGGATAGGTGGGTGGATGGATGGATGGATGGATGGATGGATGGATGGATAGATAGTTAGATAGATAGATAGATAGATAGATAGATAGATAGATAGACAGACAGACAGATAGACAGACAGACATACCAGTATAAAAGCTCAGTCTTTTAATTATTGATGTTATTTTGGAGTTTTAGCTTGGTATGTACCTTAACATATCAAGTTGCTAGAGTCTGCAAGGCACCAAGTACTCAGTCTTGGAGTAAATCAGCTTCTAAGTGTGAACTTACCTTTAAGAAAATGAGTCTGTTTTTTAGAGCCCATTTTAATTCTCTGTGGGATCAAGGTCTGACAGCTCTATGCTTTGAGTGAAAGAGCCCCCTTAGACCAGCTTTAGTATAATTTTCTTGGTCTCTTGAGTTCAGTGAAGCACGTTGTTCATTAGAACTGGCTTGGAAAGTACAGTGCTAGCCTGAAATTTCACTGTAAGTGTTCCTTTTTTTTCTTGCCTGTTTTTATCCCAAGCAAGCCATGGCATAGCTATTTGCGTTAGCAATAACATACACCTGTTATTCCAGAGATGTGATTTCAGTTTGTGTAGGTGAATTTAAACTGGAGCGTGGGTGTGGGTAGTCTTAGCAGCATGGACTTAATCAGCCTTCCCAAGGCCCGTCTGTCATTAGACCCTCACTTCGTTTGCAATGTCCAGCTCTCACTCTTCTCTCTGTGGGCACTGGTTGTGTCCCACAGCTTGCTCCCAGCACATGGAGGAGCTTCATGGGTGCTTCTGGATGGCACTGCCATGGGGAGGAAGCTAGGGATAGAGCTGTCCTTCTGTGGACATCCTCAAAGCTGGTCACAGGGTCCTCTCCTTTATGTCTTCCCAGAAACACACGGGCCATGCTTGGAGGGTGATGGCCTTGACTTTGTACAGCCTTGGGCACCATTTGCCTCGCTGAAGCTTTATTGTTAGTGGTGAGAATTGAGAAGGAAACCTTCAATGACACAAAACCAAACTGGGTGGCACAGCAAGCAGCTGGAATAAGGAGGTTACAGGTATTACAGTTTGTTAATTAATTTAATGCAGAAATAAGTAAGACGTGTAATTGGGGTTTCTCTGGATGAGATTTTATAGAATATCCTGCTTAGGGTAAGAAAACTACTGAGGGTTTTCTCCAGGTAACTCGGCAGTCAGTCATGTGCTGGAGAAGGTGCTGGATGGAAAAGGAAGGGGAAGACAATAGCATCAAAATGACAGCATGGCAATCACGTCACCAGCAAGAGCAGGGTATTAAGGAGATCAGCCACAGTTTTTCACACCAAGATATGTTTAATGTAATATACAATCCTGAAATTCATTACTGAAGTACTGAAATATCACCAATAAAATCTTCTATAAAAGATGTGTTAATGGCTTTTAACTGTATACTGTATTTATCTGGTCTTTTTTTATACAGAATATTTTTAAAAACACATTTAAATTGTTAATAAGCTGCAGAATTGTTACACTCAGCAATTATTTCAACCTGTAAATATGTTATTTGGAAAACATGCAAATTGGTTTTGTTCATTTGCTCATTTTATCTATGTTTTCTGCCAATGAAATCTGAAAATTGTCAAGGAATTTTTTCCGTTTAAGCTACAATTTGTTAAAGTAATGAACTGATACTTGCCATGATACGACATTAACAGCATTTTTTGTCTTGTAGGCATTGTGTCCAAGTCCTACGAGTGCCGGCTGAAGGGGCAAGGAGCAACTTTTGTGGAAACCACGAGCCCTTTTACCGCGGCAGCACTGGGAGAGGTTTCTCCAGTAAAGGAGAAGGGCTTTCGGGGCAACAGGAGACAGCCACAGTCGCCCGAAGAAGTTCAGCAGTTCATTATTATCCAAGGATACGACGGCGACTTCGCCATTGACGCCTCCGTGGAAGAGACGGCAGCAGCCACCCTGCAGACGCTGGCGATGGCAGGGCAGATGGCCAGGGTGGTCCACATCACAGAGGACGGGCAAGTCATAGCCACAAACCAAAATGGCTCCCACGTGAGTAGTGTGGTTCCGGAGCAGATCCTTACGGAGCAGCTAGCAGATGGTGCCACACAGGTGGTAGTGGTTGAAGGAGCGGGCGCTGACATGGAGGAGGCCGTTCAAATAGACGCGGTTCCTGACTCCAGCAGCGCGGTACTGCAGCAGATAATGCGACAGGAAGTTTTAGATGCTTCTGAGGCTACAGTCCATCCTCCAGAGTCCTCCTCGGCATTAGATGCCCTGCTTTGTGCCGTGACAGAGCTGGGTGAAGCGGAAAACAAATCTGGACTCCTTGACAGATGCAGGTCTGGTCACAAAGACTTCTTGCAAATGCCGAACCCAGAGATGCCCGGCATTCCCAGCGATGCAGAGGGACAGGAAATACAAATGTTCCATGAAGTTCAGGAGACTCAGGAAGATACCAAACCTATGGAAGTAGTGACACGGGTCATGCACCCATCGGCTATAATTGCATCTCAGGAGAGAGCTCAGGCTGCCTTCAAGAATGTGGTGCAAGGAGTGTTGCAGTTTGCTGTGTGTGACACGGCTGCGGCCGACCAGCTCATGAAAGAAGGTGTCACCCAGGTCATTGTAAATGAGGAAGGGACTGTGCATATGGTAGCTGGAGAAGGCTCTCAGATAATTATGCAGGAAGCTGGTAGCCACACACTCAGTGTCCAGAGTGAACACATGGATTTAGTGGAGTCGGATGGGGAAATATCACAGATTATCGTCACTGAAGAATTAGCTCAAGCCATGGCTCAGGGTTCTGATGGTGACTTCTCTGAAGGTGCAACGCACTACATCGTCACAGAATTGCCACCAGACATGCAGGATGAGCCTGGTGTGTACTCACATGCTGTGATAGAGGCAGCTGGGTCCCAAGACATTCTGCAGGCTGGTACTGCTGTGAAAGCAGACACTGTAGCCCCTGATAGAGCGAGAGAACAGTTAACAAGCATGGTCATTTATACAGAGAGTGGCTCACAGGTAATTCAAAGCCAGAGAGATTATAACAAAGTACAAGAAGCATGAAGAGCTTCACTCGTAAGCTGGGTGAAGAGCAGAGCTGGATATTACCAGAGTCATGGAGGCACTGTATTCCTGGAACGTTTTCTGTAAAGCCTTCTCAGCAGAACCTCCTCCTAGCCAGGTAACAAATACGTGCCCTGCTAACAGGAGGAGTTCACTGAAGAGGATAATACAATTTTGTTACAATAGCTCTATTATATACAATACAATAGCTCTATTATATGGGATTATTATAAAACAAGCATACTTGGGTACAAAACAGGATAAAAAGCCCCCCGCCCAAAGTAGGAGTTGTTCTGTTCAGTGCTTTCTTTGTTGACTTTTTGTCTTAATGTTGTTTTTTTCTCAGGGTAATTCCCTGCCTTCTGTCATTTTTGTATAACATAATCACAGGAGTAAAATGCACTTATATGTACATTTTGTGAACAGATAAATATGCAAAAAAAATACAAACCCCACAATAGCAAGGTGAACAGGTAAACTTACATACAGTATTGGGTACCCTTCTTCGTTTTAAAGTAGAACAGGTGGCATTTTGCTTTCTAAAATCTTACTTTAAAACATGCTTGGCTAAAAATATGTCATCAAAATAAGGGGGTTTTTGCGTCTAAAATGAAAGTTTTCGTAGTACTTTACTCTTTCATGGTAACACATAAGACTTTCCCTAAAGAAGAACTCAAAAAAGGTACACTTCAGAAAATCCTTGATTATACATATTCGGGAAGAAGCACTTGATGCCTGTAACTTCCACTTAATTTTAGATGAGAGTCCTACGTAAGAAATGTGCATTTTTTGAAAAAAATATTGTCACTGTCAGTGTTTTGCTTTTCTTATAAATAGCGCTTCATATAAATACCATGTTGCAGTTCATTTTGTGAGCTACTTCTCAAATGTTAGGAGGATTTTTAAAGAAAATTCTGACACTGACATTAACAAGTAGGGGGAAAAAAAGGTGACCTTGTATTTCTTGCTTAGTCCAGAATGTCAGTTATTTACTTGTGGATATACAGCAATTGTTCAATGCAAGTTCATGTTGAGAAGATTTGTTTCATGATAAAACTGCTTCTGTTTCTTTAGAAAAATTGTAAAATATAAACTGGCAAGGTTTGGGGATTTTTTTTTTTTGTCTTTCAAATAAAATGTTAGCATTAAAATGAAGCATCATGATTTTTAATATTAAACAATAAACAGAACTGGCATTCAGCAGGAGCAAACAAATGCTATCTGTTATGTCTGTGCATTTTCTCTTTTCTCTTTTCCTTTCTCTAGCTTGCTAGATAGATAAAGATAAAAGAATCTAATTTCTGAAGTGTGCCTCATGCATGCTTAATATAATTGTGTAAGTGTTTAGGGTATAAGCCATGCTGACTCTAGAGATAACTGGGTTTCCTATCATGTTTAATATCTTAAAATTATCAACTGTAAGAAAGTTGGGGTGGGGTAAAACAATAGTTCCTTCCTGAAGCAACTGTTTAAAAATGTATTTTCTGATAGGGCTGCTGAGAAAAGGTGCTTCATTCTGGGGCTATAAGATCCTGCTGCCTCTTCATCTCTTATTATTATTATTATTATTGAAATTTTATTATTTTCCAAGACTTGAGGTTGTGTCTTTGTCAAACCCCCAAAAAAGTAAATTTCAAGTTAGACATCAAGATTCATAATTAGGCGAGTTTGACTTGCTCGTCTTTCTTAAAAGTGACAGGGTGTTCACTTACTCTTAAATACTGTCTTCAGCAAACAGTGACAGGATCAACTCCCGTTTGTTATCAGGAAAAAGGTGACCTTTACAAAATGATGGCCCTCTGCAAGACTCTCACAGATGTTCAAAAAACTGAATGTTTTTCAGTGGAAATATTTCTTCTTGATCATTTCTCCTGTTAACTGTAGCCCTGTGGTCTTGCAGCTTGGATGCTAATTCTTCGCTGTGCTTAGTCCTGTATGGCTAACCTTTCTGCTGCAGTACAGGGTGTTGACACTGACATGCTGCAGTTTACCATTTGTGATTTATTTAGGATAAATATGTCTCAGGTGGCATTTAATCCTTCATAAAACCAGTGTAGCCTGCAGTGTCAAACCAGCAATCACATTGTATGCACAATGAAAAGAGCAGACCTTTGCATAAAAAAAAGCCCCAGTGGTAGATGTTCCTGTGCTTGGGAGCACTGGAAAGGATTCACTAACCTACCATGTGCTTTAATTACCTGGGAGCTCAGGTTAACGATACTTTTCTCTGAGTGCAGCCTGATCGGGAGAGGTAGTATTTTCCTAGGGCCTTTTTTTTCCTTCTTCTTCTTTCTAATGTGCACTTTAAAGTTAACTTATTAGTGCCCTACAAATGTAACATTAGAAATCAAGGTGATATTCATTCCTGTGCTGTCATCCTGCTTAAGGACTCCATGCACTGTCTCAACCCTGTGCTAAAACACTCTCTGCCATACACTGAAAGTGTGTGGCAGCTCTCTTCCAGGGCCTAGGAAACATGTCTCTGGCATTTGTCTCCCCCCTGTGCCAGAGCTCCTGGCGTTGTCCCATATCATAATCTGGGAGGAGATGAGCTAGACTGTTCTGTGGATCTTCCAAGCATTCCCATGCCTTCTGCCTTGGAGAGCAGGGAAGACTAGGCAGCAGAGGGAGGCACTTGGAGTAGAGCAGCACGTGAAAAGGCCCTGACCCTCCAAGGGCCATGCATGGTGCTGGTGAGGTGCCTGTGACATGTCCAGAAGGGGGCTCAGGAGCTGCGGGGGCCCTTTGCCACAGGCAGTGTCCACTGTTGGAGCATCGCAGAACTTGTGTGGTGGATTTAGGAAGGTGCCCAGCCCAGGCAGCCATTCACTACAAGTGGGTTTTGCTGTTTGGTTTGAATACATTCAGTTGCCTGTCTCCAGGGAATTCAAGGGCTGTGCTGTAATGCAAGTGACTGTTGAGGGGGCAGTATTCCCATGTCAGTCAGTTGCCTTCTGATGTTCTGGCTGCCAGAGCCATTTGCTTAATTTTCTCTTTGTTATCCATTCTGAATAAGCATTAATAAAGTTGGATTATACTGTGACAATGCCAAACAGGTAGAAATGTAAGTGTTTAAGAACCACTGAACTAGTATGCAGAGGGAAATAAATAAATAATAAATAAATTTCAAACCAAACAAACCAAAACAAAAATAAAGCAAAACAAAACACAAAAAAAGAAACCAAAACCAAACCAAACAAACAAAAAAAACCCCAACCAAGCTAAAACAAACCCCACTAAAAGCAAACCAAAAATCCTAGGTGAAGACAGAGAAAGAAGAGATATCTCCAGCAAGCAGTTTCAAACTCCATTTCTTAAGAATCAAATACACAGCTCCTGAGACAGTGTATCCTGGCCTCTGAATTCAGGCTCCATCTTTGGGGAAAAATGGGAGATACGAGATAGCTGGAAACTATATTTAGAGAAATACTTCCTATAACAAAAACAAAATAAAAGAACCCAAAACCCAACACCACCTAAAGGGCCCACAGCAACATACCATTCTGCGTGACTCCTCGCTGCTCTCCGCTCTGGAAGTGAGATGAGGCAGGGAGTTGATGTGCTGTGGTTCTGCACACGTGGATTGTGCATAGTCCTGCAAGCACTGCTGTCATTTTTAAACGCTGCTTTAATACCAGGAGTGTTAGCTCGGAGTCCCACAAGAAATACATTTGTGATTTCTGTGGACAGTGGATTCAGCTCATGTGAAAGCTTGTAGGAATCTCTGTGTCAAAAGTTCCTGTGCCTTGGGTTGGCCCTGAGCTGAACCTGCACTTGAAATGCAGCTGAGTCCCCTTCGAAAAATCCTGGGGATTGAGAGATGGGGCTGGAGCTGCTGGCAGAGCAGTACAGGGAGCTGGCACTGTGGTAGGCAGAGGCCTCGTAAAGCAACCTCTGGGGCTTTTCTCCAACTTCCCCTGCTCAGTAGACTTCCTGAGCACAAAAGCTGTAAACAGAATAAAGAGAGAAGGGTGAAGACCGAAGTTTGAAACTAAGTTAGTTCAAGTGAGAGGATTAAGTAACAGAAAAAAAGGTCATTCATTTGGCAAAACAAAGAAAAGCTGTGAGTTTTCACTTATTTTACTGAACAATATTAGCCCATAATTTAAGATAGCATGTGGCTCACTCAAACAGGCTACCCCCGTTCTATCTTGAAGAATACAATTAGTTTTCTGCTCCTCTAGGGTGATATCATTTTATATGAAGAAAAAAGTTAGCTCAGATGGCAGTTATATGTTTCGGAAGCACCTTCTAATCAGGGATTGGTGATTCATTATTAGCTTCAGCAGGCGATCCATCTGACATGTAAGGGGAAAAAATTAGCAGCTGTCACTGCATGATGAGTTAATTTCCTGATAGGCCTGACACTGAAAAGCCATTTGGAGACATGGAGATGGCTGATGAGAAAACCTGGTGCTGGTTTATAATTGGAGAGAATGAAAGGGCAGAGAGACAGAGGGAGATGGGGGAGGGACTGAGGCTGCTCTACAAGTGGGGATGGGTGTTTGTGTATTTACTAAATAGATGTCTCCACAATAACCTGCATCTCTGCGCACACACACCTGGGCGGGTAAGTGATAAGGACCGTGGCCTTTCATTTTCCTTCCCTCGTGTCATTATTTCCAGTCGTTTGTAATTAGTACTCCAGACAGTTTTCCGCTTACTCCAGCCCGAGTGCACAAGCACGCGATTGGGTTATCTCGCGGTGACATTGAAACCTGACATTTTAGAGGAAAGGGGAGAAAATGACGCTACTCCTTTAATGGTTCTCGCTGCAATTTTCTTAATTGCAGCCTGAGATTTCAATCAATCATATAAAAATAAACTTATCTGAAACAAATATTGCTAAAACTTCCAAGAGCACAATTGTGAATGATGAATGTTCAAAGAAGCCTCTTGTAGAGCATGAGGAAATACGCTCTTCAAAAGATGTAAGCACATGGCTCTCTGTTTATCCTTTTTAAGAATGGTAAATAAAACTACGGGGAAAATAGGCGTTCTAGACCAAATGCAGTCCACTGTGGAATTTGCCTTGTGTGTGCAATCAGGACAGCAAAGCAGGGTCCTTCATATGTATTAAATAAAGCTAATAGGAAGCCCTCGATCTGGGACTAATTCCTTCAGTGGTTGTGCATGTTAGGTACTGCNCATTGAGTATTTAAAGTTTTGGGTTTTTTTCAAAATGGTAGACTCTAATGGGATTTTCACCATCATCAGAAGATAATTTTTGACCAGGAAGAGGCCAAGCAGTAGCTATCACCAACTCCACTTGTACAAAACCAGTCTTGCCTTTTTCTGTCAGGATGTTCTTAAATGATGGCCAAGGATTTGGGAGCAGTGGTGGAGAAGCAAAGATCCACCATAGACAGGTAGATCCAGCACGTACTGTGCGATTGAAATTGATGTGTGTGTATACACAAACCAGGATTATGTCCTGTGATGTAACAGGACACCTGACCTTGTTTAAAACACATTCTTGTCTTCTGGCAGCAGCACATTTATCAAGGCTACTTTGAACAACCAGTTGTACTGCGTAGTCCTGCCCTGGAGGTCAGCATTAACTGAGAGCCATCGGGTTCTGGGAATTTCTGATGAGTAAGAGTAGCAATCCCCCTGGCAGCAGTAGATTTATTCTGGGGTGGCTTTTCTTCCATATTCCCCAAGCCTCTGATCATTCTTACTGCTTGGAATCCTCCTTTCTTACTGCTTTGAATCCTCATTATTTACTGCAGCTTTTGCATAACTTGATTCACCTTCTCAGAGATCCTACACACAGATTCCCATTGCCAGTTTGTCATGTTTGGGAGTGAACCACCTGGTTATTCAGGAAGCAGAAGAACGTGTGATTAGTTAGTTGCCTCTGCTGGGATGCAGAGATCCCTTGATATGTAAGTAGCCATGAGCTTCAGAATCCATGCAATGCTCAACAGACAGATTTTGAAAGTAATCCAGCTCCTTGGGAGGTCTGGTTGGGTAAACTGAGTGTCACAAGGGGACATCTGGTCAGACAAAGGGGAAAAAAGGATTGGGCAAGTGCAAGGGAAGGAGTCAGAACTCTTGATTCTTGGTCTGCTAGGAGCCGAGCTTGTTAAGGAGCAGTTCTGAGAGCAGAACTGAATTATCAGGAACCGAAAGCCACGACTGGTCACGCGTAACAAAGCCCCACACATCAGAGCTGAAAGACAAGGGGCAGATGTAATAGGAAGGCAAAACCCAATGTGCCTTTCCAGCACATACTCGGAACCCAAATCCAATTCCCACCCCCTCTCTGTTCTCTCCTTTTTCTCCACCAATGCCCAGGGCAGAGACAGGCGACTTGGTGGCCACATTTCCCTGACCCTGTGCTGCCATGCAGGACATAGTGTCGGGTTTGGAGATCTGGCCGTAGCAAATGCTGTAGGTGCTCCAGATTGGGAGTGGTCTTCCAACACCTCCAAATTCCCACGAGGGGAGACACCCACAGAGAAGTCTTGTCTCATCCAAATATGGAGGGTCACCAGGGGAAGGTAAGAACTCCTTTCTGTGGCAAATAAAGTCCTTGCTAGCAGATGTCTTACTCTGAGAGTGTTTCAGGACTTTCCCCCAAATCCTGCTAAGCTTCTTCTATCTGTCAATGTGTTCCTCTGTCGCTGGGGGTGTAGAACAGGTTTGTGTTTTCTGCTCAGCATATGGTGGTGATTGCTGGTGTTTGGTAGCTGTGAAATCCAGATGCCCAGCTCCAGGAGGATTTTTCCCTTGCTAGGGACATCTGCCCATCCTCTCAGCCTTACTCTTTCTTCTCTTCATTTTTGCTTGGTGTCTGTAAGCTTTGCCTATGAATTTGCAGAGCCGATAATTCAGCTGATTTATTCTTGTGCTTTAATTCAGGGTTAAGAAGGAAAAAGCAAAGAGAACCCTGGGGTTGTGTTTGTACCTGAGGACCCAGGTAGGGACATGTATATCCCCAGACAACTGCCTGCTCCTGCCAGGGCAGCAGAGAGGTTGAAACTGCAGTGGGCACATTGAACAGACATAATGGCACTGTTGGCTGGCAGCAGCTTGGTGGGGATGGCGGGTGAAAGGAAACCTAGAGGGATGCATCCAAACACCAGGATGGCTGCCTTGCTTTGGCTCAGAGCAGCTAGGCACCGTGTGAGGCGTTTCTGCTCAGACTCCTGCCTTAAATCCATATGCAAGCTATGATGATAAATTCGGGGACAGCTGGTACTGTAGATATTTAAAGCAAGTGGAAGCAGAACGTTCCAGGAGCATTCCTGTCTAGTTGCTTGGATCCACAAGAGAAATGCTGAGTGACCTGTGAGTCTCTAGACCCCCTGACTTCTTTTTATTTTCCTCAAGTCCATGAGTGAATTTCTTGTTCCTGCAGGTAAAAGGCTGGCTCTGACAGGAACAGAGTAGCTGCATATCTGGTCATCCTGCGGATGGACCACTCTGCTACAGAAAGCGTCTTGCTGGGCTGTGATATGATCTGTGGGAGATCGATAATGTGGACAAAAGCCTGATGCCAAGGAGCAGGAGCCAAGCCTTAGGCACCATGCCTGTTGGAGTCAGCAAGAGAAGATAATAAACCCTTTTGCTCTTGCAGTCTATTGGCATCTAACTCCAAGATTCAACAGACGAAGTACAAAGGTGGCAGAAAGTCTTAGCAGTCTGCTCTTCTGCCCTGAGTGCTGGGTTTGTCCTCTTGTCCCCATCTGCTGGGCCTTCCTACTAGAGACCTAAAGTCGCCCTTTTCCAGTAGTGAGCTCTCAAAGCCCCTGCAAAGAATCAGGGATCCATTTATTCTCCTCTGTTCTTCTAAGGTGGGTTAATGTCTCAGCTCCTGCTCCTTCACTCGACGCTCAGCAGCAGGAGTGAGGCTCCTGTCCCAGCAGCCCAGCCATGCTTCATCTGTAGCATGGGAGTGACTGCACCCCAGCAGTGCAGGACATGAGCTCTGCCCTGCCACAGATGGGTGCAGGGGCTCACTCAACAGCTTTACAGCTTTTCAGTCATTTGTCTCCGTGGTTTAGTGGGTGGCCCCATGCCTGGTTTATTGCATGCTGTTGAAAGCCTGCTCCAGAGGCAGGAGGAGTCATATTCTATGGTCATTTCTTCTGGTTCTTGTCACTCTGGTGTGTGAGTGCTTCCCAAGCCACCACGGCTTTGTCCTCCTTTAGCCCCACTAAGGTATGAGGAAATGTTTCTCTTCTTTCACAGATGGAGAGCTACAGAGTTCAGAGAAAGATCTCCAGCCATTTGTGGGGCCTCACTTGAGCTAACGCAGACATTAAGTTTTTAAGGCTTAGGTAAATAGGGAGATATCCCTGGTATGTTACCATCATAACACCTTTCTTGTGGAAGGTGTCCCTGCCTGTGCCAGTGGGTTGGAAATAGCTGACATCTAAAGTCCCTTTCAACCCAAATATGATTTTCTGATTCCAATGGCCTTTGGTGTCCCTCGCTGTGAGCGTGCTCAGTGTTCCCACAAACCAGACACCAGGGGCTGATGTGGGCACTGGGAAGAAGAAGCATCTTTGTTTTCACCGCTGCGCCACATCTCTTCTCCTTGGCCCCTGACTGCTCCTGTTTGGAGCTTTGGGAGGTTCCCGCTGCAGATACACAGTAGCAAATTTCCATTTCTGCAGAGGGAGCCTGGCGCTTACATGGCTGTTGTCCATACAGGCAACAATACTGCGTGGGATTTTCTCTACTGTAGGAGCTGGCACAAAGGGAAGAGCCAGGCTTTGAGTGCTCCTACAAGGAGATCCTTAACTCACCTGCCAGCCATGGTTGTTCACCTAACCATGCTCACCTAACCATGTTCGCCTAACCATTGCTCACACGCCATGCAGTAGAGAGCTGCCCCATCGGGCAAGTGGCATTTCACAGGGCCTGTTTTGCCTGCGCTCCCAGGGAGATGAGCACAGCTCCCTGCAGGAATAGCTGGTGATGAGGAGTCGTCTGCTTGCACAGCGCTCTGGGAGTTAATTCAGTGTGAAACCCCCAGTTCTGCTGTGCCAGACAAGGCACGTGTGGGAGATCTGGTTTCTTCATCCAAGCCGCTTTCTAAGAAAGCCCGTTTGATAGTCAGTCTGAAAGACTGCTGAAGTGAAAATTAAACCACTCTAAATGCTCTTATGGAAACATACCCATCACAAGCAAGAGCTGGATTTCTGCACTTGCCGCACAATAAACAGATGAGGCTCAGCTCTGATGTCAGACCAGCTTTACCTTGTGCATGTCCTCCGACGTCTGGTTTTCCAGTTATGAACTGCAGTAATTGTGATCAATCAGGCTTTATGCTCACTACCCACAGACTGTTTATTAATAAAGCTGCATCCCATCTTCATTTTTTCACAATCTCATCAAATCTGTTCCAGATCCTGTTTACATCAAATTTTGTCTGCAGCACACTTTTATAATATCATCCAATTTGGAATTCCTGAATCTGCACCAGTTCCTCAGACCAGGTCCTCTGTATACCAAAGAACAACCCGTTCCTGAAATAAAAGAAAAATGAAAGCATGAGAGCTTGCAAAAAAGTGCAAAGGAAAGCCATTGATTTCTAAGTGAGACCATCCTTCCAGGGTATAGACAGATGATTTTTTCAAAATCTGTTCTGTATGTCTGTGTCTGTATGTGTGTGTATGTTTAAAGGCAGAACTGCCTTCCTGTGGATGCTTTAAAAAACATCAGGTACTTTTCTCCGTAGCAGTGTACATTTTCTGGTTGGGCACATGGGTTTTATGAATATTTGGCTCGACTTGCTAAAGACATCAATTTGACGTGTTGCAGTGTGTTATAAATGCCTCAGATCAGATGCAGAACAGGGAGAAAAAGCTTTAGAATAAAAGTTTATTAAAAACACATACATAGATTCTATTCTAAACAGAAAAAAAAGAAAAAAAAAAAACAAACAAGGAAAAAAAACATGAATGTTCCCCTGTTGCATCAATGCCAGAACATTATGTTTGCAAATAAGAATTTAGCACTACAAAGACAATGCCCTAGATTAACTAAGATCCCATTTCACAAAACCCTATGGCAATAGTCTGCAACATCAGTCACAGGAGAAGATATAACACAGATGCATTTGTGCCCTCATGCAGCTGAACTGAAACAAAACAAAGAGTGAATTAGGCTGAATATCTTACTGTGTGCAATGTATTGTACAACAAGGCACCTTTGGGAATGTGTCACAGGGTTTGGTAAATTGAAAACAAAATAAACAGATCTATGGGAATAAATAACATCATATTAGATGTCTGCTGCATGTAGACTACATTAGCTTCCAGTCACAATCCGGCTTCAGTTTTCCCACTAGTTTTCAATGCCTGTGAAAAGCAGATGATCTGAAACCTCTGCAAAGAAAGGGGGGTAGGGGCAGAGGGAGGCACACCGTGCTGGTTCTCCTGCCCGTGCACACATGTGCACACACACTCACGCCCCCTGTCCTTCTCTCACTTTAACACAATTTCAGCCAGGTGAGGAGAGGCCAGTGTGCCCCGTGCTGCTTTGCACGCATGAGTCCGTTTTGCCATTTCTGGACCTGGGCACGGAGCAAAAGCATTTTCCGCCGCACACTGGTCTCCCCTCGCTGCTCAGCTGAGGTGAGAGCACTGGCAGCCCAGTTCACCCTCAGCCCAATGCCCTCCATTGCCGTGGCCGACGTCACTCCATGAGGAGTGCCAAAAGCACCAATGGCTGCAAGGGTTTGACGTGTCCAGGAGGAGGGACAAGAGATTCACAGGGCACCTGGCCCTGATGTAGCCATGACACACATGACTTCAGGGGCAGTTGTGGAGACCTAAGAGAGGCAGGCGCTTTGCTGAGTCCCATCTCTAATTACAGCCAAATTTAGTCAGTGTATTAAAAGCACTTTTTTTAGAGCTCAGCCATATGGGGCCAAGGTCTGCTTCCAAGTACGTGGGTAAAACCCCACTGATTTCAGGGAGATTGCTTGCATGAACTGAACTTAAAAGATCAGGCCATATTTATCTCAGCAAAAGTTCAAGCTAATTCATTTTCTCTCATTTTCTCTCTCTCTCTCTCTCCTTCTGTTTTGCTTAGCTTATAGCTGAGTAGAAGGAGCACATATCTTGGAGATAGCTTTTTAAATATAAAATTCTCTTTATAACCCCAGAGCAATATGTCATTCTGTGATTACAAAAAAATGTACTCTTCCCAAAGAAAATCCTTCTGAAGCAAACATTGGCTTTATCCTGTCTGAGATCTAAGCACCAGCCTTTGAATTCATGTATATCAGACATAGGCAAAGATCTGCAACAGAGCAAAACCGTGGCCTCCAAATTGTCATTATTCCAGTCAAAAGCCTATTTCTTCCCTTTAAGAAGCAGCAATGGACCTTGAGATGAAATGCAAAAAATAACAAGGGACACAGAGAGAAAACGATCTTTTTTATGACTTTTTAGTCTGAATGCTCTCAGGAGAAGAAGAAGTTTGATGAAGAAGTTGGGGAAGTTTTTAACATTCAGGTAACTGATGTTCTTGTCTCTGCCAACGAGCCTCCTTTTGGCTTAGGGAAAGATCAGGTCTGCCTTCCCCTCCATAAATGTGAGCTCAGGTCCAGGGGGCTGCGGATGCCTTACACAGCCCTGCTGGGCTCTGGCCAGCTGACATCCTTATCATTTTAATTTCTTTCCATTCCCACTTGTAAGAGGTTATTTGAAGGATGCCGTTTCAGGTTTGCCCGGGGGTGTGCTTTCTATAGGTGTTCAAGGCAGATGGTTTTTGTTATCTAACTTAGGAAATGTATTTCTCACAAGGAAGAACATAACAGAGGGTCCCTTTCTGGCCAGCCTTGGAGATACTTCCTCTCTTGCTCATACGAATCTGAAGTTCCACCTCCTCCACTCAGAAACCGAAGGGCCTGTATCTGACCTTATCTGCAGATCAATACGTTCCCCTTTGGATTCCTGAATGCATTCAAGCATTTTTAATTTGATTTCTCTATTCACACAGACACAACGAGGTGAGAGAAGGATGGAGCTGACAGGTCTCATAATCAGCTCTCATCTTCTTTCGCCAATGTGTCAAAATTGCATTTTCATAATTCCTTCCATTAGTATTTTACCTGTTGTCTCCCAAGGCTCATGCTGGTGTGGTGAACAAGAACCACATTCAGGAATTAAACTGGGGCATGCCTATGGCCATGAGTGCTGCTGCTAAAATCAAGGCACTTCTTCAGAGGCTCGCAGACAACTCCGATGCTCGGTGGGGCTGGAGTTCAGCACACGGGGTTTTCACCTCAGCCTTTAGACAATCTCCAGAGACAGATGGACAGTGGGGATGGAGCGTTGGGATCCCTCAGTGGGGAGGAGGAGAAAAGCCTAACTCTTCCCACTCCTGGTCTACATGCAGCCTGTTGTCGATTATAACTTTCCATGCTCCTGATCCTGCATCCAGCACTTCCTCTGTGTTGTTACCGCATTTATGGCAGCAGCCTGCTCCTGTGACTCATGGAATAGGGCATGGCATTATGGTGTTACGCAGGACTTGGCCTGTGTGTTTCTATTTAACCCCTTGAAGGACTCTGGTTTGGATAGTGAGAAGGAGGTAGGAGCTCCTGCTGTGAGGATCAGAGGCCTGCCCCAGGCAGTGGGGGACTTTTCATCCATCTCTCCTCTTTTATTCTGAGTCTTCCCATCCTAAGGTTGTGAACTCATCCTGATGTAGCTTGTTTGAGGCAACACCAGGAGTGGGTGATGGCCTCATAGCCAGAAAAGCAGAAGGGAGACTGCAGGGAGTGGTTGCAGCAGAGACAATGCCAGCTGCCAGGATGCAGGAGCTGCCTGCCTGGAACTGGCGGCTGGGAGGAGCTCTCCCACAGCCACCCCCAGTCCCCCACAGACTCGTGGGTGAGGCTTCAGCTGGATGGTGGCTGCCCCACACCCGAGCGAGCTGCCCTTGGTGAGCTGCTGGCTCCGGGTGTCAGGTGCCCAGGGCTGGTGGTGACTGCCGGCTGCTTGCTTTGCTGCCCAGCTGTGGGGACAGAGCTATCACACTTGGCTGTTCTCCCTCCTGCAGCTAAGAAGGGTTTGAGGTCTCCAGCAAAACTGTGGGGCTGAGAGTGAGACAACCCCCAGTAAGGGGAGCTGGGGAGTTTGTATTTTAGCCTCCTGGAGACCAAAGTGGGTGAGGGGAGAAGGGAAGGTTGTCCCAGGGGAAACCTATGTCCTGGGAGGGAATAATGCCTACCATTTATGTCGACAGCACAGCTCAAGAGCACCATTACACATGTGCAGGCATCAGGCATGCAGGCTTGTAATCTTACCTGCCTGGGTCAGTGTGAGCTTCCTCCTTAGTATGTCCATGAGGAAGAAGTGCAAATAAATCCCATGGAGTTTTGCCTGCTCCGTGACTGCAGCACAGCTGAAGGGGTTTCTGGGGACCATCTCTGTAAACTTCATCAGCAGTGCCCTCAGGGCTGTCCTGTTGGACAGTGTGACAGAGCCGTGGTCGCTGGCAGAGTGCTGTGTGACTTGGCTCCTTGCCGAGGGTCCTGACGTGCCATGAGATGTGTCACTCTGTGGAGCAGTGGCTCACAGTGGGTGACACGAGTCTCTCCACAGCCACTCTGCTCCTTTATACCAGTCTCGGTGAGGATGGTGTAATGTGAGTGTACTCGTGATCTGGAAGACATATTTAAAAAGCCTGACACCAGAAATTAAATTTCTCCTCCCTTGTCCCCAGGGACACTAACGCTGGCTGTGAGCGTAAGGGAAACCTGGCGGGCTGCATGCTGTCCCCATCTAAAGATGAAAGCCCTGACGTACTACCTGCAGGGAGTCAGGCGGTGATGGCTTCAGAAGCACTTACGAGACTTAGGAGCATATATTCTATTTATTTAAAGTGACTAATGTCACTTTAAATAGCAAAAGTCCTACTGGCTGTTTCCGAACTAACCGAGCTAAAGCCGTATCTGAAGTACCTGACTCAGACCAGCAAGGTCCAACCACCCTGACCAATAGCCACCCAACTTTTAAAGAGATGATCAAAAAAGCACTTCCCTGCAGGAGGGACATTATTTGGGATGCTCTTTGCACTTGATTTCATACGAGCATTTGCATATGAGCAGGAGAATCTGCTCTCAAATTTCAATATTAGAGTGCTAAAGAATTTATTCTTCCCCAAACCATGTGAAAGGTAAATATTCATAAAACTTCTGTGTGCAAAGGAAGCAGAGAGAATTCAAATGTGTCTGGGTAGAATCTCTTTTATTTTCCTCAGGTACAAACAAAGCGCCCCCCCATCCCCTAGCTCCCTCTAGCTCTCCTTTTAAATCTCTTTTTAATGTCTCACTTTTTACTGCTAATCATTTCTCCCCTTTGCTAATGATGCTAACCTTAGAGCCTGCTGCAAACTGACTTGTTTCATGTCAGCCTCTCTCTATTGCCCACTTTTGTTAAGCCACAAAGCAGGTTTCAGTCTATTCAATATCAGCTATTTCTCCAACTTGAATATTACCATTGCCTATTTCAAAGGCATCTCCAAGCCCACAGTATTTCTGCACAGATACCTCTATTATTGTCTGTCATCAGGATATGCTGGGCTCTTCTCCTGCCTCTCTCCCCCCTTGCTTTCTTCCTGTGTATGTGGCAAAGTCTCTCTCTGCTCTAATAGCTCTCCTGAGAGCAGGGTGAAGCAGGTCTTTACAGAGGCCTGTTAATTTTAAAGGACAAGCTTTATATATTAACACCCCTGTGGCAGTGTGCTTCCCGTGCAGCAGGCTCTATCCCCACCATTTACCCAGAATTAAAGCGCACAAGGACCAAGCCCACTCCCCAGCGGGAGCTGCTGGATAATGCCATTCCTGATTCCCACCTCCCTCCAGCTGCAGCAAGCATCCCCAGGTGTCCCTAAGCAGCCTGAAGCCAGGAGTGGGGCGCCTGGGGGACACTGTCACAATCTGGCCTGTGCTGACCCACAGGGTGTGGGCAGCATGGGGAGCTGACCGAGGACATCTGCTTGTTCAACAGAGGCTGTGTTACAGACGTCCTTCCCTTCCAAAATCAATTTTCTCCCAGGTGCTGGATTCTTCAAAGAATTATAACAGAGTTATAATTCCGAGTGTGGCAACATTTGGACTTTCTGGGTGACTGAGATCTTTTCAGTAGCATGGAGTAGCTGAGAGGAAGGAGGTTTTTCTCAGCAGATCAAAAGTTGTGAAACCATAACTATTTAGCATAAATTACATCTTCTGGCTCGCTAATCACCCCTCAGTTCAAAAGACACAGGCCTTACCCCAGCACTCCTCCGTCGGGATGCAGCACTGGCATGGGGCTTCTGCTCCACCATCAAGCTAAGAAAATCCCTGAGAGGCTGACCCCTGAAACTGAAATCAAACCGTGATACTTGCAATGGGGGACAACTTTTATTCTCTTTCTCTTTGAGCCATCTGGCCACTACATCCTTCCCCTCACCCCATGCCCTCCTCCCCAAAAGAGTGAGATAAAAATTAAGAAAGGAGGAAGAAAAAGAAAATATCTGGTTGGTGCAAAGGGAGAATTTGCAGTTATTACTAATGTTAGCATTTCCCTTTTTTTTTTTTTCCCTCTGTTTCGCTAGCATACAGGTAAAATAACAAAATAAATCCCACAAAGGGCTTTCTGCCAGGCTGCCTTTGGAACTTTGCTTAAGTGGCCTTAAGTAAGATAATAAGCAAGGAGTGTGAAAAGAAGAGACTTTGTCTTTTCACATTAGCAGCAGCCCTGTTCAAGTGGCAGTATCTATGAAAATGCTGTTCAGCCTTTAATGAGACTACAGTGTGTTAGTGTACCAGTCTAATTAATCCCATATTTTCACACAGCATAATTACTGAGCCGGGGCTGAATTATTTGGCTACTGGAGGTGGAGCAGTGCCTGCCTGCACTGTCCTCTGTCTCTGCTCCTCACAATTTATTATGCTATACAGCAAGACACCATTGAAACCTCCTAGTATAGGACTATCTGTCATCTCTACATTATCAGTAAAATACACCACCTTCCATACTGTGCTACAAGGGCTTTAGCAAATTGCTATTTTTATGGGATATGATAAAGGAAATGCTACCTTATGTTCAAATTTTTAACTGTCTCGTGTACGGAATATACAGTTGTGCTTTGTGCGCTCCAGTTCAGTGAGGCCTCATTTGCGTTGGTACAACCAGCGTGGGTGTCACCCTGCTATTTTGCTCCCATTTAGTCCCCCTTCTTTCTTTTCTTCCTCTTTTCCCTTTTATTTTTACCTTTCTTTCTCTTTCTTTCTTTCTTTCTTTCTTTCTTTCTTTCTCTTTCCTTCTTTCCCTCTTTCCCTCTTTCTCTCTTTCTCTCTTCCCTCTTCCCTTCCTTTTTCTTTATTTTTTCTTTATTTTTCTTTATTTTTTCTTTATTTTTTCTTTATTTTTTCTTTATTTTCTTTATTTTTCTTTTTTTTTTTTTCTTTATTTCTTCTTTTTCCTCTTCTTTTTCTCATCCCTTCCTCTCTTTCTTTCTTTCTGCCTGTTTCTTTCCACTCCATTAGCAAAACCTACACTTTCAGAATCTCCCTCTTTACTAGCATTAAGATTTTTCATCCCTTGAAGTCCTTTCTCTCCTACCCCTCCTAGTTTGTGTTATTCCTTGAAACATATTTTTTTGCACATTATTATTCACCTCTGATATATGATCTTGCCATTTTGGAACTGGTAGAGTCCCCCACCCCCTTCCTTCCCATAGGAGTTGAGAGAGATTTGTGGTTTAAACATTTACTCACTTGCTAGTGTTTTTGGGACTGGTTTAATAGTATCTTTTTAATGGAAGGCCAAACAGTACATTAACTATATGGAACTGTTTTAGAATTTTTCTTTTCAGCAAAAAAAAGAGGGTTGTACCCTGTAAATTTTAAAACCAGCCCTAACAGTACATAAGGTTATTTTGTTATTGTGTATGGTTTCCATACATGCATTGTGAGATATATGGATGTATATACCCAGGCAAAGTGAGATCTCAAAATAAAGAAAACCACATGCTTAATAGCACAAGCGGGAAAATTACTTCTCCAAGTTTTTAACCAAATAATGGCCATGAGACTTGAGTCCTCTTCTGGGCAATCTTAAATATAACTTATTCAAGGAGCAGTAAAGTGAATTTCATTGCACCTTTGCTGATATAGAGATTGAGTATTGGATCTGACACTCCAAAGCTCTTCCATATGTGCACACGGGAACCCAAACAGTTTGCACTGCCCCCGAAATTAGTGATACCGTGCAGAGTCTTTTATCAGTCATTTTGGGGCAGCTGAAAGTAGCCCAAGCTCAAGGGTTAAGCAAGGTTAAATGTTAAAAAAATTCAGCTTATAGCCTTCACAGGTCCTGCCAGGCCATGGGGCAGCACAGCTTCTGCAGGGGTTGATCTTTGGAGGCTGATTTGTTTGCATCTTCACTTCTGTGTGGACTATCCTGATAGAAGTTTCTGTGGGACTCAGGGTGCTCTTAACAAGGCTGTGAAGGGAAAATTAGAAGTGAATAAACAAGGAATAGCTCTGTGAGAGCAGTGGGGCACTGCTAAAGCCTGGCCTGCCTGCACTGTCTTTTTGGCACCTGGAGAGTTGCCTGTACTGCGGACAAGGGCTACAGGAACATCCATGTATCCATCCGGAGCCTGGCTGGGGGTTGTTTGGAGGTACAGACCACTGCAGCCGCAGCTCACTCTCAAGCCACTTGATTCAGAAATGAGGACCACGTACTTCAGCAGACCAACATTTGTCTGGCTCTGGTGCTAGAATTTTGGAGGGGGGTTATGCAGGTTAAACCTGAGAGGCCTTGTGAATGTCTCATTTTCCAAAAATGAAACAGTCAAATAACTTGAAGGTGTCTCAGACTATCAGGTCTTCCATATGGCACCCAAAATTACCGGCTAATTTTAAAAATCATTTCTGCACATGGTCTGTAGTTTATCAGTTCTTCCATGTAAATATACCATGAAGTTTTTCCCTGTCCTCATACCCCTGAATTTTGCAGTAAGGCTATTTCCCTATCACTCTTCATTATCTGTCAAAATGTCCTGTCCTGTGAGCTGTCTCTTCTCGAGAATATTCAGAGCTCTCTTCACTTCCACTTTTCTTCTCGCTTCCACTTTTCTTCTCACTTCCATCTTTTTCTTGCTACTGCTTAGGCTCCTTAGGCTGAGCTTTAAACACTCATCCGCCACCCACCATTGCTGACTCTTCTTTTGCCTTTTTTTGAGTCTGTGCACCCACACACTAAGACTGGTCTGCTCCATTCTTTTTTGTGGCTTCTTAAAAAAAGTATGTCCCAATTTGCTGTGTGTCAGTGTACACCTTTGAAACATGAGCACACACCTGTGTTCGGTCACAGAGGTACTCCGTTATTTCCCCCAGCTCACAGGAAAGGCCTTTCAGGGTGTGACATTGCAAAACCATGAGGAGTGCTGGCTGCTAAAGCCAACCACGCCGGGTCATTAAACTGCTCTGCTGGGGTTGGGTTTGGGCTGGAAGCTAAGCCAGGAAGGGGAAACGCATTTTTCTGCAGTTCCTCCAAGTCCAGTGCCAGGCATGCAGGATGAGCATTTTCCAGGTGGCTGTTTCTAGTGGACTCCCCACTGCCGCCAGCCCTCTGTGCTCAAAAGGAGCAGTCCTGCTCAAAGTGGGTTACCTTGCTACTTTTTTTTTTTTTTTTTTTGGTCCTTCTGTAATATTTTCTTCTTCTCTTTGTACTCTTGCTCCGCTCATGAGGCTGATTGGGAAGCACTGGGCAACAGCAGCACACTGGCATTTACAGCCATGGAACTCACACAAAACCAAGCAGCAGATGTAGCTGTATAAACTGGAGATGTAAAAATCATCCCACCAATGCTTGAGCCTTCCTTCACCCGATTGGGGTGCCCCGATTACCTACTGGTGGCAGTGCTGCCTTGGTGACAGGACTGGTGCCTGCCCCAAGGCTGCCAGCGAAGATCCATGTTGTGGTGGCGTGTTTGCGATGAGGACTCCTATGAACAGCTCCTGGGGAGCAACTGGTAAGCAGCGGAACAGTCATAGCCCATTTCTGCACCTTGTACGTGATCTTTCAACTTCAGGCTGAGAAGCGTGGGAGAAAAGGATTCAGCCCTTATTTTGGATATCTCTGTGCTTCTTATGGCCTAACAGGGCAATTTCAGCACTCCTTGACTGTGGTTTTGACCCCTTAAATGAGTAACCACACAGCAAAGCAGATGCCAACCTCAAACACAGCCGTTTCATAAATGTATTTCAAAAAACAGGTTTCCATTGGTGGTTTTGCATGCCACGTTGACCCTCTGTGCTCGAGCACCTCTGCAAGTTTCCCAGTGTTCAAGAACTTTGAAAAAAACAGCTGGGATTTAATATTAGGTGCACCAACTTCCTATGACATGTTCAACCTTTAGAAAAAAGAATGATTTCTTTAAAAGGTTGGATGTTTCATGCTAGCATCAGAACAAGCAACTTGGGGTGGGGAAAAAAATCAAAAAGCACCACAAATAGAGAAATGAGGAAAAAAAAACCAAGGTGTGTGCTAAAATGGTGTGGAGAAAATTAATTACTATAAGGATTGGTATAAATAAGACATTACATGACCCCTTCTGCCAGTGGGGGATCTCTGGAGGTGACAGACAAGTAAGAGTCTTAATGAATAGCCTTTTCCTAAATTCTTTGCTGTGGGCTCAGCATAAACCTTTACATAAAAGTGGGAGCCTGTAAACAGTAGGAATTATTTATATTAAATGTGCTTCTCAGCAAAACATGGCAAAATTCCTATTCCCAACTGGAAGAAAATCATATTTCATGGCTGTAATATCATTAAGCAGGATACAGAGATTGGCAGTGGGGAGTAGGGGTGGGAGGGAGGCCCACCAGGAGGAGGAAGGGGTTTTTTGCCTATGTGGATGGGGTACTGCTGAATGCCTCCCCAAACTGGGAGTCATGTTGGCTGTCATGCGGCAGACAGGAGCAAAGGGGGAGGCAAAGGGGAAGAGTCTCCACCTGAAACCAGAGATAGGCTTTGCCCAATGGAAAAAAACATCAAACTTCATAGAGGTGAAGCCAGGACTTCAGAGGCTATAACCTTTTAATGGAGGATGGGATTACTGTTAAAACCACCAGATTAAATGCTAGGATCATTGCCAAAAGGTTAAACCACCAGATCAGGCCATGGCCTGACATTGGTGACCAGGGGCTGCTGGGGGCTGAACACTGCTCAGGAGAGGTGCCTTCATAATGCAGGGAAACATGGAGTGGGAATGAGCAAGTACTTCTCTCTCCACAGTTACCTGCACTAACCTGGCTGCAGAGCAGGGTTGCAGGTGACCAAGGACTCTCATATGGGGTCAGAAAAGTGATGTGAGCTAGATGTGTTGGGAGAAAGCACCTGGAGAAGCTGTAAAGACAATACTCTTGGTCTTAGAAAAAGCCCAGAGGCAGCAAGACCCTAGGAGGGAATGTCCCAGTTCTGAGGAGCAGTTTGGGTTTTATTTCTTGCTGAATTAGACCTTGCTGCTGCAGAGTTGGGATATGCACCTATGTACTCGTGTTTGTGTGTGTGTGTTTTTGTGGGGGTGTTTGTGTGTGTGTTTATGAATTCACTGGGTGGTTGCTTGGGAATAAAACCAGTGCTAATGTCAACAAAATGGTTGTAAAAATCCCAGTAGCACAGTCATGGTGGACTATTAAATCCTGTGGCCCCTCTTTTTTTCCCTGAAGAGGCTGGGTAGATGCCTCTGCTGGGAAGCACACAGCTCCCTTTGCATTGCCGGGAGGAGAGGTCGGTATTTCCTCGGTGCTCGGCTCTGAGGAGGTGAGTGGAGATTTATAACCTGGCTGGAAGCTCATCAATCAGTCAATCAAGTGAACAAAGCCAAGGCCTGCTCTCACTTACCTGGGATGATGCCGAGCTCCACACTCCTCGTGGCGATGCTCAGGCTGCCTTGGTGAGAGGGCATCCTGTGCAAGGCCAGGCTCACGCTGGGGAAACGACGGTGCCGACAGAGCGGGGCTCCATGAAAGGTCGCTGTGCCTTGCCGAGGGATTGCCCCGGGGGTTTGGAGCTGCTGTCGATCAGCCTGGCTCCAGGCTGGCAGTGAGGTTACGCAGACAGCACACACCATGAGCGCAGCCCGTGCAGATCCTTCCCGACATACCCTCTTCCACTGGAGATGGAGCAGAATATATAGTGCAATGGGTACATCTCTGCAGAGGTGTTTTGTTCAAAGCAGGCAAATTGACAGGCTTCCCTCATAAAACAGTAATGCAGCTTATACATGAAAAAAAGATCATAAAAATTCAGTTTTCTCCCAAGTAAGATAATTCTGACATTACTTAAAATACTTCAGACTTGTCAGTAAAATTTCAATGTCATTAAAATTAACTGGCATATTTTAAAATTGACTTTCTTGCTTGCTTTCAACTCCCAGTCAGCCTGACATGGGGAGGGCACTTGCTATTCTTATCTTTCACACACTTGTATTTCTTGGCCTTTAACAGCTTCTTCTGTGGCGCACACTGCTCTGTCTGCCAGGGATAACGGGTGTCACTGGTTGCTGCTAATCCATTATGGTAAGCTGTCTAATTACCTGTGGTCTAGCAGTAAATAAAATGCGGGTTCACTTCTGGCCTGCTCCTTATCCCTCATCTGAGAAGTGGGCAAATGTTGTATCACCCCAATTATTGCTCCATTTACCTGCATGTTCCCTTGACTATGGCACTGCTAATTACTTACTTTGTTAGGCAGAAGAAATATTAGGTATTTATTTCATTTGCTGTGATGATAAGAAATACAACTCCTATTATTTGCCCCCTGGACTAGAAAATTCCCTTTGCGGCAATCCTTCTAGCCTGTGCACAAAAATAAAACCACATTTTACTCTAGCATAGCTTTGGTACCTGAAGAGTGATCATATTTTGATCAGAAAAATGTTCTGGTCTCTTTTCTCTAGTATGGGAAAGGCAAGTTGGAGAAGTGGAACTGGATGTTGCACTGGATCAAATGGTTTATTACTGAAACCACATTCTACAAGGAACAACTGCTCTTTGGCAAAAAACAGGTCCTTCTGGAGGTGCGTCGCTTTTGGCAAGGAATCAGAAATTGGAAGCAGTCTCTACCTGTGTGTGAATGGGACTAGATATGTTTTTCATTTGAGACATTTTCAGCTGTTGATCCTAGTCCCCTTGGCTGCTGCCATCTCTTCACTTGGACTCCAGTGTTGTGGGATCATCCTTAGGAAAAATGCTGATTAGTAGTTGGCAAAACGTGCAAGTTATTACTATATTAAATGGTGAACCAACAGAGAGACCAAGTAAGTGTAACCACTGAAACAAGTGGATCACCCCAGGTAAGGCAGCTGAGTGCTTCCAGACAGCACCAGGCAGGAGGATAGAGCCAGGAGGAAGGACGTGGTGCCTAATGCAAGCAAACCCAGAAGGAGGCCAAACCTAGAAAGGCACTGAACCCTGACTGGCACTCTGGTATTCTCTTGATTCTATGGACCATCTTATCCCCTTACCCAACTTATAACAAACTCTCCATCTGTTGCCCAAACCAATTGCATTTCACCAGGATCTCCCTTTTGAGCAGTGCAGCCTTAAATAAATTTATTTTGAAAAGGTGTCCTGAAATGGGTGTCTGAGATAAACCCCACAGTGTGTGATGTAGTGGGGCTTTGTATGAAGAGTTTGATGTGATGACTCTTGGTCTTCTTCATTTATGTGGTCCTCTAGAAATTGTTGAGGGGTGGCGAAGGCCTCTTTAGAGATTTTATACGTCTAGGTGGCCACAGAACAAATAGGGTCTTCCTTTTCTTGATCACCTTCTTTGGGTTTTTTATCAGGTATCAGTTTCCTCTGGCTTGGAGCCCAGTTAGTCCTGCATACTAGGACTGTCCACAGTAAACGAGCAATGGCTAAAAAAGAGGTAAAATGAAGGGAGGCGAATGTGCAAGTTATTTTAAAATATCTATATATTTATCCACATGCACGTTTAGTATAATGTATGTTTTTTAGCAGAATGTCCTCTAGTTTTGTTTTTCGTGTCATTCAGTACATCCCTGTGCCATTGGCCTTGATTTCAGTTACTTTGCAGCCTGTTAGGGTTGCAATTAGGGGTTGCAAGGTGCCAACATCTGAAACAGAAATTTGGACCAGCACATTATTGGGATTTCATTTCTGGATTTCACTTCTGACAACGCAAGAAATAATAAAGGGCTACAGCTGGCTGAAATGAATGTCATATGTAGTCTCCCTTCTTAAAATATTCAAAATGCTCATACCTCAAGGACGTTTTTTAAATGTTCATTTTAGCCTTCTGCATCACCTTTAAAAAAAGTGCTGGCATAACACTGCTGTCTCATTTAGATAGAAAATAATCAAAAATCCCTTGGATTTCCTGGCACTGGGAAGGAGGGTCTTTAGACATCCAGATTTTAAAATCTAAGAGAGGCTTGCCTTAGGACCATTAGTTTCCAGGTGAAAGAAACATACTTTCAATATTGCTACCAAGGAAAGCAGGATTATTTTGAATGTTTTTGGTAGAGAAGCAGAGCTTGAATTTCATCTCAAAACCCTTTGAGGGTGGAGGGGGATTTGCAGCTGGAGTGTTGAGTTGCATTTGCCTTCAAGGTCTTGCTGCCGAAGTCTCCTTCATCTTCTCCAGCGGGAAGGAGGAGGCTGTGGTGCAGCTCCCTGGTGGTGCATTGTGCTGTGGCAGAGCAGGATAAGCAGAGGGGACTGAGGCAGAAAAGTACTGCACTGAGAGCAGTCCTGGATCTGGGAAAGCTGACAGGACACATCAGAGCGATCTGGAGAAATATAAACAAAACAGCATCAGGAAAAGAGAGATCCTAAAAGGATGTCTTGAAAATGAACCCAAAAAATTCAAATGAAGGAAAAGAAGGAGAAAGCAGATGCTCCTTCCTTCTCTGCTGTGCGAAACTGTCTTTGCCCTGTCTGCAAACATGACTGACATCACTGGAGAAGAATGTAAACTTTGATTTAAAAAAAAAATACCGCTTGCCGCTGCTCCTCTTTGGCAGCACGTCTCATTTCTTTGGAGTATTTTTATCTGATTACGTATGTATATGCACATATATAAATATTTTGTTAAAAGCAGAAGGAAGCTTCTCTCTTTCTTCCCCACACTTGCAACAGCGGCTGTGCAACATCCAAAGGGGGCTTCTGCTGAGAACTTCCAAACGTGCTGCTAGAGGAAGAAGAGACCAAAATAAATTTTATAAAATAGTACTAATAAAAATACAAGTAACAAATAAGCTGAGTAAGAAATGAAGGACTAATTCAAGTTGTGTCCTTTAAACCAATAATAAATGACCCAGAAGTGGGGAAAGCCGGTTGGTAAATTAAAACTAATGTGGGAGGTGTGTGTGCCCCCCAACCTCTCCCCCATTACTCCACCCCAGCCACAAGGATCTGCAATGGGGGCTCGGGTGTCTTCCCTCCTTCCCTTCAATCTACCTAGCCAGAGCCCTCTCCGTGCTTGACAGCTACCGCAAGCCCAAACTGACAGCTCTTCAAAATCCGCTGAAGAAACCCAGCATTAATTAAGTCATTGCTGGACTGTAATTTCCTTGAGAAGTAAAAAATTCTCACACAAGAAAAGGTTACAGAGACCTTTTCTGTGTCAAAATTACCATGCTGCATGAATATTAATGCTCTTAATGAAGACAACCTTTGCTTCATCAGGAAGGTTCTGGAGCAGGTGCCAAGCCTGAAGTCTCACTCTGTGGATTTTCTACTCTATGAAAGTCAGCACAATGCAATTTTTCCATTAAAATCAACATTTCCCACATGATCGTGGATTTTTTTTTTCTTCTTTACAGATAGGTGGAAAGAAGGGGGGGAAAAAATCCCTTTGCTTTGAAATCAAACATTTAAAGGTTTCATTCAACACATTAATCAGCGCTGAGAGAGAGGAGAGGAGGAGGAGGAGGAGCAGGAGGAGGAGGAGAAGGAGGGGGTGGAGGGGGGAATCTGCCTTATTTATACAGATCTTGCACACGCTTCCATAGATCACAGCCGTGTCCATGTCGTTGGCCGCCTCGGGGTGCTGCCAGGCACATCCTCTCCAGAAAGGCTCGATGGGCTCACAGAGGGGTGCGGAGATGCGGGATTTGGGGAGTGGCTGGGGTGGTCACCCTGCGTGGGACATGAGCCTCTGTCACAAGCCTTCGGGCACTCACACCCCAGGGACCGACGAAGAGCATCAGGAGGTTTGGCCATCTGGGAGGGCATGGCCAAAGCAGGTATCACAAAAAAATGGGGAACAGTAAAAGGTGCATTCCCAATAGAGGGCAAGGAAGGGAGTCCAGATGCTCAGCCACAGGGACGGCAAGTGTGTGCCTTAGCATCAAACAGTGGAGGAAAAGGTTATTTCTTGGCTCTTTCTCAGGGAAGAGAGGGATTTTGATGGCACTGCACTGGAGAAATTGCACTGCCTTTGTGCAGTGCTCTTCTACCAGCATTTAGCCTCAAACAAGGAAGGGAAAGAAATGACAAAGAAAAGTGTGGAGAAACACAGAGGACGGAATAGAGGCTGCAGCTGTAGATGGGAAAGAAAAGCAGGTAAAAGCCACCTCTTTCTCCCCCTTCAAAAGGAAAAAATGATATGAAAACTGTCCATTAATTATATCTTCTACTTCTACTTATTAGGCATTCATGATCTAATAATGGCTGTGGCTAACTTATAAAAAAAAATCTGATTATTTTCTGTTGGGGCATGCAATGCCCTGTATATATTAAAAAGGTAAGCAATGATATATATTTATGGGTACTGATGTAATAGCTATTAGATTTATAATACAGAGAAGAAACATAATTTTATTAGAAAGAGCAATAGTTCACAATCCTATTATTGTTTATTGCTGACGTCAGTGCTGAACTATAATAAGAATCATGTAACAACTGGAAATAATAATAAAAATGCCGTTTAGATTTGCAAGAAAGTGGATCCTTTAAAACAAAAGTAAGGATTTTAGACCCCTACCTGGCAGCAGCCATTTGGGTTGCTGAAGCCATAGAGATGCAGCTCAAGGTTTTTCCCCCGTGGTCCAAACGTGAGCTGCTTCTTGACCACAAATGTGTCATCAGCCTCTCGTCAAACACCTGGGCAAGGCCAGGAGGGGCTGTCCAAGCTGTTCCCATGGGTGCCCTGTGCAGCATGGCCCTGTGGGACCATACCACTGTGTCCTCCCTGAGGATGCAGGGACACCTGGGACAGTGGCATTCCCAGATCAACCTCCCACCGTGAGCAACACACAGGCACCAAACTATCCTTCAGGCAAATAATTCACCTGGGCAAATAATTTGAGTTTATGAAACCTCACATCCTAAACATCAGGGAAGTGCTTGAACTACCATTCTGCACTTTTCATAGGTAGCCTTTGTTTCATATGAATATATGCATATATACTTAGACTCTAATCCTTCATTATAGTTGCCTTAAAAATTTGTTTTCAGGACGTATCTGGAAGTGTCAGCCTTGCTGGTTCTCTACTTCTCTCTATTACTTTCTCCTTTCTCTTCTTTCTAGCAGGTTTTTTTTTCCCTTTAGAGTAGTGTTTGCTGACCTTCAGGCTCCAAAATTAACTCATTCTCCTGACATCTGTGAATTATTAATGAGGGTGTTTCAGAAAGTTCCTTAGCCACTTGCTTTAAAACTCCAGAGTGCAAATTAATAGAGCTGTTTTTGGGAAAGCTTAATTTTAGCAGGTGCTGCCTCAGATCTTCCTTTGTTGCAGAGATAAACGTTCTGCTCCCACAGAAACGTCAGACGGGATAGATACACCCTCCAGCTTCATTGGAAATTCAGAACAAAAGTGTCTAGTCAACACTTCTGATCTTTCTTTGTTAAACCGTGCAATGCTGTGAGCTGTCTCTAGCAATGGTCCCACAACTGTTCACAGTTTTTATTGCTCTTTTTAGAGTTTCCTTTTATTATCCATCATTCTGCTGGCCACTGATTCTTCACTGATTTCTTTTAATTCTCTCCTTCTGTGTGTGTGTGTCTGTGTGTGTGTGTGTGTGTGTGTAGGAAGGAAGGGAACACATAATAATGTAAGATTATAGACTAGGGGGATGCTGTGTCTGGAGGAGGTAAAAGTGGTGGTCTGGAGTCAGCAGTAAAGGAAGAGGCTGAGGTGCTGTGTGGCTGGGGTGGCAACAGGCCCTGCTGAGGAGGCAGTGGAGGGGGTGCCAGGCGAACATAGCAAGGGAGAACAATGCTCCTGAGCACATTTTCCTGATGCCAGGTGGGATCCAAGTCAAAGACACTGGCAGGATGTCCCCTGCGGCCACATGCTGGATGAAAAATTCTGGCCCTCCAGTAAACCTTCCCCTCTATGCCCTTCCTGCCTCCATCCTGATGCTCACTAGCCCTCTTCTGCCCAAACCATTTCCCCCTGCTCAGGACCTGATGCTCCCTGGCCCTGCCAAATTCCCCACCCAAATCCTCAAACTTTTACCTACCATCAGCCACCATTGTCCCTTTTCTTTTCCTAGACGGCTGAAAACCTGGTCTGATCACAAGTCTGTAGAAAGAGATACTTTCCACCTTCACTTCAAAATATTAATGGGCTCAGCCATAAGCAAGGTAAGACGAAAGTAGAACAAGGAGTCAGCAAGTGCCACAACCTTAGAAATCTGAATCCACCAGCAAAAACCTGCACTAAAAGCTTCAGCTGCGGTGCCTCGACATGAAGGTGTTAGAAAGAAAGAAGGGTTTGCAAATCTTGGTGTAGCCAAAATCACACTGAAACAGAGCAGGAATAGAATATTTAATTCCTTGACTCCAATAAATTGTCTGCATTAAAATATCAGAGACGGCTGAAATAGATAACCTTACAAATTAGTGGAATTTCATATTTCCACAGAACTAGGTGATACTGTGTCCTGTAATTATACAAATATTCTTATGGGACATGATATCACACTTAAAACTCTGAATTTTTAAAGGTTTTTCAGGTACTTTATAGCAGCAGAGTGTCTTCAGAATGAACTAGATTTGCTATTCCATCTGAAGAACAAAGAGAAAAATTTATAGAAGATCAAACAAATAAAAATACATTGAGAAAGACAGTAAGTGATGTCAACGCACTAAGAAATTAAAAACTTTGCATTAGTGTCTGAGTTTTTTGTTGGTACCCAGGTATTATAAATAATAAACTAAACCGAAATTGTACATATTATAAAGCTGCATTTTTCTGTAGGGGTTCTGGTGACATGTACAAACCATGCGAGCTTTACTCCCGTGGCTTATCCATGTCACTAATCCCCCTCTATAAAAGTAAAGAAGGGAGGTGTATTGGGGAGGGGTGAAACTTGCACGGAGCCAATTCCATCTTTTGCCTACATTTGTTTTCACATTACCTGACAAGCCTTGCCCATGTCTTTCCCAGAGCCTGCCTTGGGATGAATGAACTTCTGCAGCAGAGAAATTAATCTTGTGAAAAAGGCTTGTTTTGGGTCAGTGGAACTATTTGAGAAATATTTTGCTGAAAAACAGAGGGGAAACTCAACTCAAGTGGAAAACCTGAGGTGAAGTTTATTTGTGACTGATAAAGAATGATAATCTCTATTTTGTCTGTGTCAATTTTTTTTTCTTAAGACTGCTTGTAATCTGCTCAGTTCAGTCCTAAATGCTGCTTGCTTTCTTTTTCCAAGTAATTCCACAAGGCAGAAAAATCTTTACAGAGTTCATCATGAAGATCTAATCATAATAAAATCCATATACTTTTAAATAAAATTTCAAAGTAGACTGTGGATGAGAAATTATTGTGAGATCATTTCTTTTAGATTTATTTAAAGTAGATCTGAACACAAAGGAGTCTCAGCTTTCCCCGCTTTTTGTCAAGGAAGGCTGGGGTCTGCATCAGTTGCCATCACTGTCCCCTGGCCCAAGCACTTACTGGCTTTGGGATGTTCAAACAGTGACTCTGAAATGCATCCCCCAGATCTATATGTTGTGTAAGAGGATGTCTCCTGAAGTTTTGATCTGGAAAAATGGAAGTTGAGGAGACTTACCAATCCACTCTGCACCTCGCAGGATGATGTTTTTAACTTTTCCTTCAAAACAGATGGGAGTTTTGTTCAGGGGGAGTCTTTTGGGATGCTGAACCTAGTGGTCCTGCCTCCCAAATGATTAAAATCTTGCCAGGATCATTGCAGGAGACTGAGCCCCTCTCCCCCGCCATGCCTGATACCTTGATCCCAGAGAGCTGGAACCATGAAACTCCCTCCTGGCTCTTGCTGGCCTCTTAGAAAATCCTGGGCTTAATCAGAAGGCTTGTTTATGGTACAGCTCCTTGTCTCACAAGTACTACAGATGCCACTTCGCTGCACCTAAACTGCTTACGAGACAGCACTCTTATCTAATAAGACATAGCACAGCCATACATATTTATTTATATTTGAACTCTTGCCCTCTGTACTATACTGCAGGTCATGCATCTGCTCCAACAGCACCTTATTAATTTTCTACTACTCTTCTCCATGGTGGCAACAGTGTTTCAAAGCCTGAAAGGAATATTTTCCCTTTTTTTCCCTTTGATCTGTCTCTTTAACTCTTTAGCTGCTGAAAGGAGAGGAGTCTGGGCTTCCCGAGCACGGTATCGCAGCGCTCCTTGTTGGGAATCGGGACACAGCCAGGCTCTCCAGACAATGTCACTTCTCCGCTTGTGTAATACATTACCCTTCTGTTTTGTACCTTGCTAATTAGAAAGCAGGAAAGAAAAAAATATATTTATATATAAAAGAGCTCCCATCTGACAGACTCAAATTACAAAAGTATTCTGATATAAATTATTTAATCAGTGGGGGAAAAAAAGAAAGTCACAGTACTAACTATCATTTCTAGACAGAGTATTAACAACCATTTCTTTCATTGGCTTCTGGTGTCTTATTTTGCGCACCCATCACCAATAAGAAGCTCTTGCATGATGCTTACCATAAAATATGACTTTCATCTCTTTGTCTTTGCATTCACTTGCTTCATTTACCTTCCTAATGTATAAAAAGTTTTTAATTTGCCTCCCTCCCTTCCTCTTCTGTCACTAGCACTCTTGAAAACTTCTGGAAGAAAAAAGTAAAGACTTTAATTCATATATGGGACCCCATTCTGCCAGCCAGATCTGCCAGTCTTTGAAATACGTTCCATGAACAAGGGGTTGTTTGAAGGTGTGATCGCAGCTTTATGGTGAGGTTGCAAGCCGGTGATAGGAAACCATTCCGATAAATGTGCTGATCTCCAAAACCTCGCTTCGTATGATGTCCTGTGCGGATAGATGGGCACCAGGCAGCTACAGGCTTTGTAGGGGCAGCTGTCCCCAGCAGGAGAGGGAAATGTGCTCTGGGCCTGAGCTCCTCCTGGGGCAGAAGTGCCTGCACTGGGGGCTTGGTGCCCTCCTTTTCCGTGATCACCTTTGGTGCCCTGAGGTTGTGTCCGCCCTCAAGGGCACGTGTCTAAAGGTCAGGCCCGACGTGTCCAGTTACCTGCTTCAGCCAGTGACTGGAGCTAGGCTGTCACCCCAGTGCTTTCCTCAAAGTAGGCCCACGTCCATGGCCTGTGGATGGCAGCTGGTGGTGCCAGGTCAATTTTCCTGCCCCTCTCTAAAAGTCAAACCCAGAGGTTTAATAAGCCCCATTGTAAAGAGGCCTTGCAATGGCACAGCTTTCACAAAACAACCATCGATATTGCCATGAGGCTGAGTCAAACCAAAGGGTGGACAGCACCTCTTCAAACTATAAGGAGACCCAGCCTCCTTCCAAAAGACAAGAGGTATCCAAGGACATTGCATAAGAGCCTCCTTGGGCGTATGTGCTGCAGCGAGGCCAACAAAGCTGTGTTACACAAAAACAAGGGGAACCCGCCCCGTAACAACCCACGGGCTGGTGGCAGACCACAGAGCAAGGTTCCTCATCTAAGAGCCTGAGACCATGAGTGAAAGGCATTTTAAAAGACCAGGAATGGTAACCTGCGCCAAAACCTATGTTCATGTATCAATTGTTTGTGCTGAATCTGAAGGCTGCTCTGGGACACGTAACCCTGAGGCCCCTCCTTGAGTCAATGCCTGTGTCTGATAGGAGTAGAAATATATTGTTTTCTGGTACCTGTGGTGGGTGAATACATTTCAACTGCCTGTTGAGAATACATATAATAAAAAGCAGAGAGTAAACTGCTTTTCCTTTCACAGTCATGTCACTCCTCTCTCTCTCCATATATATATATATGTATTGCAGGTTTGGAATCCATCTTTGTTGTTGGATAAACAGCTGACACTATTGAGATTTTTGTGGAAATCTTCCACTTTTCTTCCTATGAGCTGCAAGTGCGCTAGGGGTGGGGAACAAAGTGTTACCTGGAAAAAAAATAATACTAAGAAGAAATTAAATAAGGCAGGAGGCAGCAGTGTCACAGTACTCTCTGGGCACATGAGCACTGTGATGTGGCAGGGCTGCTCCCTCTGAAGCTGGGGCAATGCTGGTGCCCACTAGTCCAGCAGCAGGGTACAGCTCAAGCAAGACCAATGGTTCACACTTGCCAAGCCCTCTGGGGCTGCTTTTTTTGCCCAGCTGGACTCCCAGCACCATGAGGGAGGTGTGGAGCCCCAAGCCTTCCCTGCAGCCACTGCACCATCATTTTCCTCATTAGATCTGGCCCACCAGAAGGTCCCTAACAAGTGACATAGGCTCTGCATTCAATTCCTCTTGCAGGGGGAAAAAGGTCCACAGCAGAGCTGCTGCTAATAGCATCCTTCTGCTCCTCTGCTCTCCCCGTCTCTTCCTCACTACTGCCAGATTTTGGAAGTATGAAATAAAGCTCATTTTTCTGACATAATACATTAAGTTCTTGAAAGTTTATGGCACAGCATAGTAAAATGAAAACCTCTCGGCACAACAGAGGTGATGTGTTGCCTGTTTGTAAGCAGGAAGGGAAGTCCCCACTCGTGTTATCTTACACTATGCGCAACAGCAACTGGCAGCTGCTCGCAATCCTCGCCCTCCCTGCTCCTCCCTCCCTCTCCCCCTCTTGCCCCATGGAGACGAAAAGTCCCGTGTTCAGAGGCAGAAAAGGCTCAGGATTTAAGAGAGGTGATTTTTTTCCACCTTACTGCTGTGGTGATGCTGCCTTAACCTCAGCCAACAACAGGTGTTGCAGTGGGGTCTCCTGCAATCTTCCCAGAAGACAGCTTGGCCCGTGGAAAGAATCAAGGCACGATATTTTTGATAGATGTTCAGAGATGCTTTATTTCTCTCCCAGCCTCATGGCTGGGGGCTCCAGCACAGACTGGAACAAAGCACACAAGAATCATGGGAACACCAACCTAAGTACAGGATTCTCAGGGCGGGGTGCATTTGAAATGGCCAATGAGGACCACAGCTGGGGTACATGTGACCAGGGAACAGGAGGGAAACCCGTATCCAGGCCATACTTTTCGCCCCATGGCCTCTCCCGCCCGGGGGGGCACCTCCACAAACAGGGGACCGTCTCCCCAGAGGGGTGCAAGCCGCTCTCTGGATGAAAGCAGCCTTTGTGCTCCTTCGGCAAGGATGGGGAAAAGAAAAGAGTGCCTTCTGATAGCTGTGCAGTGAGAATATCAGAAACAAAGAGCTACAAGCCCTGGGTTACCCAGGATGGGCTGGGAGAAACCACTTTCCCTGGTGGGAATTGCTACTTGTAGCTTTTAACCACGTAAATGAGATCAGGTTGCCAAACCTACCAGCAAAGGCAGCACATGTTGCTTCTGGGAAAGTGAGACAGCTGAAGCAAAATCCTGGAAAAGTCTCAGGCTGGTTGGTGGAGGAAAGCTCAGCCTTCATCCACACACACCTGTGTTCTGGTTCTTCATTTTTGTGTACTAACACATGTAGTGCCAGCTGACTGGGGGAGTTTTATTGTCTTTATCTTTAAAGGTACAAGCTGAGAAGTCAGGGCAATATTAAACATTGTTTATTAAATGAGGAAGGCTTTAATCTGCTCTAGACATACTAAATATTTGATTCAGCAGAAGCTTGGAAAAATATCAAAAACCCCACATTTTATTCTTTGAATTGCATTTTCCCAAGGAGAAGGTGGGGCCACCTGATGCTAACAGCTGGAAAGAGTGGATCGCAAGCACATTAGAGGTGTGGGAGCAAGAGGGGTTTTTCCTTAAGAAAACTTTCAACACACATACATACGTGCAGGGTGAGAAAACCTTCTTTTGCAGATGCCTAACTGGGTGGGTAAGTGTTGAGATGAACACTCCCTTGGGAAGAAAAAATGGGAAAACAAATCCAGAGGTCCCAACAAAACAGAGTGTCCACAAGCAAAAAGACATGAAACCCCTGATTCATAAATACAGGGTAAAGGGTATGACGCATGCTTGTGCTCTCACTGTGCCCATCCCAAAATACTGCTTTGGAATATTTTGATTATCAGGGTACCAGTGGATTTTGGTCTGGCCCATTCTGGCCGCTCTTACACTGGAACTTGTACTGATTGAGTTAAACCAATGAACACTTACTGTGCTGAAGAATGATGTGCTTTGCTCCAGCCTGACACCGGTGCTAATTAATTTAGAGTAAACAGAAATAAAAATGGTACAAAGTACAGTAAAAGTATCCAGCTTGCAGTGATTTAATGAAATCAGTTCACACTCAGATAAAACCAGTGTAACTTAACACACAGATAAACACTGAGAGAAACTGATTAAATGTCCAAACAAAGGGATGAAAGCATGAAATCAGTTGGACAGTAAAGAGGGTCAATTGTAAAACAGATTATATTGTCCCAGCAGAATTACTTTCTTTTCTTTCTTTTTTTCACTGATTTTATATTGTTTTGGCTTGGTTTTTGTGTGGTACTGCTCAGTGTTTCCACCTCAACCTCTCCACTCAATAGAAAAGTCTGGAGTGTTTTCTTGTCCTTTTCCCCAGACAGTATCACTCCTTTCTCTGCATCAGCTGGTACCACCTGCATAGAAGCTAGCAGATCTTAGAGGAGAATCAAATATCCCGTGGGCAAACTGGTTTTCTTTGTTTACAACACTCTGCCAAGAACCTCCTTAAAGGTGGGGGGGGGCTTGTTGGTTTGTTTCCTTTTTAAATGCCTTTAAAGCCAAGAACCTCTAAGATTTCCACAGATTTTTTTTTAGCATCTGACTTCTATCCAGCTTCTGCGAATGCAGCTGCCTGCTCTGAAGACATCCAGGCTTCCGTGGTGTGCCGTGCAGACAGCTGCTCAACCACCGACGCACGCAAACAGAAAATGTGGGTTAGGAGATGGGGACGAGAGTGACCTAGAATGGCTGGAAGATGAGACTCCCAGACAAGTCAATATATGGACTGCAGCATCAGCAGGATGAGCACAAGCAAACGAGCAGAGATTGCTGCTGCACTTTTCACCAGACTGGAGATCTCTACAGGGGAAAGGAAGAAGTGCCACGTTTAGTGCCACAGGGAGGTGGGCACAGTGACACTCCCGGCACTCTTGGCACAGCCCTTGGGCTGTCAATCCAAAAGTCTGCTCCCATGTGGAAGATGGTGAATGTGGAACCCAAAGTCGGGAGGAAGTCAGATGCTGCCCTGAGCTCTCATCAGCTCAGTCATAGCAGCCTCCTCATCTGCGAGGGCAGGTCAGAGCTCTGTGGGGCGATGTAAGAGGGTGAAACCATTCTCACTCCTGTTACCCACACAACATTACCCCCTTACACCCTGGAAAATTGCTTTGCCCTAAGCAGCTTCAGCTACCGGATGACTTTTGCCTTTCAGTATCAAACATGTCATCTTTGACTCTTTTGCCCTTTCCAGGCATCTTTTCAAGGATTGGCAAATTGATCCCAAATGCTGCTTTTGAAGCACTTTAGGGAGAGGGAAAAATATTTATGTATTTCAGTATATTTATACCAAAATTAGCCCTGAGAGAATTAAAATATATATTGTGGTCTCTCAGTTTTGTCACTAAGACTTTAGATTATTTTGACGACACCTTTTTCTTTATCCAGGTTCTCATCCTGCCCACCAGACCTGGCAAGGCTGGGTATCTTCTGGACCATTACTGGCCATTCCTGGCTTATTCTGTTACTGAACCTATTGCATGGGCTACTCTTTCTCCGTGTGCAGCTCTTTGGTGGTGACAGTGGGAGTTTTGCACACACAGAGTCCATAGAATTCACTGGCAATCCACAGAAGCTTTTTTTTTTTTTTCATGTGGTATGGAAAAAACTCTTCTTATGAAAACAGATAACATCAACTGCCTGAGGCCTTTGCCCTAGGTGTCTCAAAGGGAAAGGCACTTAAAAAATGTGCAAAGCAGCAGCCCAAACCTCCCACAGTGCTGAAAAGAAGACTAAATATTCTTAAGGAAATGTTGGGTTTGTTCCAGTTTCTCCAGAAGCACTTACCAAACCCACTTCCACATTTTCGGGCACTGTTTTTGGGAACTCAGCATTTAGGTACTTTGAATGAAAACAGCATGGTCAGCTGGACCACCTTATGTGAACATTAATTTCTATTCACTGGATGTGAATGGTTTTCCCTGCAAAAAACTGTAGGGGCTCCACGGGAGCCATGTGGAGTCACACTGCTCTAAAGCCAGAGGAAAGTCCAACCTCTAAGATGCACTTCACTTTGCAAAGCATGTGCTATTAATTAACCATGAGAAATGGCTGCTCATTTGCTTTTCATCTACATGAAGATTAAATGTTTCCTAACTCAGCATCAGTCTCAGCTATTTCTCTTCAGATTTACTCCATGAAGCTGTCCACAAAGGATGGGGGAAATGGTGGATGAGTGTGGGCAGCGGGGACAACTGAAATAGAGCGAGCCGTGCCAAAGAGAGCTGAAATTTAAGGAGAAACCATCCATATGCCAGAGGAAGAAAATCCATCATTTTTCATCCGTTCTGAGCAGGTCATCTTCAAAGAGAAGGATTCTTAGAAAGTAAAATGGATTATTATTTTGCACACAAGGAGACCATGGCATTCACTGGCAATCCACGGAAGCACGTTTAATCAGCAGCACAGCAGAGGCACCCAGACGTGGGGGGGGGGTTTAGATACCAACAGACCAAGGGGATTCTGATTTCCCACTCTGCTGCTTGTCTACCGTTCAGGCTAATGTGACTTTCTGTCATGGCCTCTTTGGTGTAGTACTTACACACCTCTTCTCTGAAATGCTGAGGATGACACTGGAGCGTCTTGGGAGATGCGAACAGAAGACATGATATGCAATAGTTTGTAAAAGCATCATATCTTGGATATGCTTCTTCTAAGAAAAAGGCAGAAATTTTTTCTTGGAGCCACCCTAAGTAATAAATTGATGCAAACAGCACAAATGAGTTCTTGTGTGGTTTGGAAGCCATAAAGACTCTCAACCACTAGACTGGTCCAGTTCCTCCTGTTCTTTGCTTTTGGTCCAGTAAATTGAAAGGCCACCACAGATGTTAGTACCACAAATATTCATGTTCTACTCAGAAATTGAACCTTTTTTATTTGATGATTTCTTCAAAAGAACATGGCTTTTCACAGGGAAGAGGGAGACCATCAAGCTTCTGGGAAAGGTTACCAGCTTTTTTGAATAGGCCCCAGTGAAACTTTGCTGTCTTCTGAGTAAAATATCTCCCCTTTTTTCCCTCTTTTTTTTTTTTTTTTAACATTTTTTGCATGTTACCAAACCTCTTTATCATGCTGGTATTTCTTCAGGGAAAGCGATTTCTTGAACTACTCTCCCCTTTTAAATTTTATTTACTTTCTCTATATTCCCACTGCCTAGCTAGGCCTGTGTGCTGCCCATCAGAGCTACTCCCTCCAGCTGCCTCACAGGCAATGTACCGAATCATCAGATGACCAAAGGTCACATTAGCTCCTCAGATATTCATGCACAGCTCTTCAGTTGCTGAACTCCACTGTCTGTGGCAGAACTTGCTTCTGAATGTAGAAGAGCAGAAAACACACAGCTATGGAGAAAACAGACCTGCGGGGTCCTGCGCAGCATCTCTGAGAAAAAAAAATATATATATATACATTTAATCTTAGCTAGAATAATTTCCACCACAAGGAAAAAGGTTTTTCTTATGCAGATGTAGTGTGAGCAACTTGGAACCCTCTGGTTTTTTGAATCATCTTCACTTCTAGCTAATGGTTAGCATAAGCTTCTTTTCAGCAGAAAGTGTAGATCCTCACAACATTATTGCATACTCTAGCAAGGAAAGTGGCTGGAGGTAGCAGCTTCCAGGAGTAGCACCTATGTGAGAAATTTGGAGGTCCAGGAACTGCTAGATAAGACTTTAAAGCAACCTGATTTAACAGTGCTTCATCTGACACAGGGAAACCCATATAGTTTTATGTCTGCTTGCTGTATGTGGTGAAGTGTTTACACCCTTAATTCATTTCTCAGGAAATTAACTGGGGAGCTCAAAATCTCCCGGAATCAAGCTAGCAGCAGTCAATTGGCAAAATCCCATATCCATGTGCTGGGAGAAACCTCCACAGCCCTGCATGAAGTTCCACTGTTTGTTTTAAGCACTGCTCCCAAAATCTGAGAATTTTCAGTTGCCTTTGGCTTTGGTGGTAAACAAGGGTGTTCACGATCACCCAGCAGCAGGTTGGTTGAGAGAAAACAGCAGCAAACATGTAACTTACAGCCTTTCTGAAGACAAGTAAGTGTCATGAGCCAGTTGTGTGGAAAACAAGTCATCCAATCCTGCAAATAGTTAGACCTCCTGCAATTAGCACAGTAAGAGACTTGCTTAAAGGGTAAGATGAACTCTTTATTCCAAATCATTACATTTTGGGTCCTGCTTTTTGGTTTTGAATTTCTGAATGACCGTGAAAACTCATCTCTGAAAAATGTCTACCACAAAATGAACAAAACCCTCATGACCATTCTAATCCTCCTGTTTCATATGCGCACCAGAGGGTGCTGTGTTGTGGGTCTGAACAGGAATATTAGCCACTCCAAACTACATTTAGATTGCCAACAAAAAGTAAAAGGCAAAATTTCTTCTTGTAGATTCTTGCCTCCTTTTAAAAGGAAAAAAATCATCATTCTAAAACTGCAGCTGAGCAAAAAGGGGGGGAAAAGCTAAAAAAAAAGAAACAGTGAATTATGTGATGTGGTGTTTTTACCAACTGTCTAAATAAAGGTTTAGTGAGTCACTGTGGAAAACAGAAAATCTTTCTTTATTTTAAGAGCTGCAGTTGAAGAGTTTTGTATGAAAATCTTCCCTTAGGTTTGTAACTTAAACATTGCCCATCTGCTCTTGCCTCCCTCGTCTGCATTTACAGTAAATCTGAGATTTCCTTTTTCAAAAATCACATTAAAAAAAGAAAAGGACGCATTTGGCCAACAGTGTTTGTAGAGATACTGAGAAATCTAACTTAGGGTGCCAGCATCTAAAATGATGTTTTCCTTTTGGTGCACACTATAGGCAAGAAGTTTTCTGCTCTGGGCTCTGTGTTGGCTTCAGGTTCTCAGCAGGATTTTCTGGTTCCTGGAAGAGGAGGTCACATGGCAGCTTGAATCCTAAATAGGTAGAGTATCCATTTGCCAAATTTTAGGGAAAGAAAAGAAAGACTGGTCTCCCTGGGATCAGGACCAGAATCCACTGAAATTGGTAGGGAGATCCCAGGCGCACACGGAGACAGCTGTATGGCGGAGCAGGCGAACCTCTGCTCCGTGCCCCCCGGGAAGCTCATTGCCAAGCCGTGTGCCTTGCTTGCAGTTACCGTGGCTGAGGACCAGCCCCTCAGCACAGAGGCTGTGATGCATATCTCCTTACTCGCATACACTCGTGAGTATAATAAGACACTTTTTTTTTTTCTTAATATGCTCTCACTGCGTGAAAGAGGCTTCAGGTCATGGTTTTGAATTAAATCCGGAGTAACTTCACTGGAGACAATTCATTTTTTCCTGGTGGAAAAACAGGTAGAAATGATAATCAGGCCCTTTAGTGCTACCCCTGAGAGGAAGGGTGGCTTACAAAGAATCATCTCTGGGTGTGTTATTAGGGTCTAGCCATGCCTGGCCATCAGCATGGGGGCAGAAGTGACTTACACTTTAGGGATAAACTATGAGGAAGGGATGCAAAGGCAGGATACTTCATCAACTCCCAACCTGTATTTCTGTCTCTGACTCCCATTATTAATGAACTCATTCACTTTCATAAAAACAACTACACAAGAGCTTCTGACCATATCTATAAAACTATTTAATGCTCTTTTCGAAACAAGGCATCTTACAGCCATAGTAATTAGAGTTTTACTAGACCTTTAAATGAGAACCAGCTACTTATTAAGTTTTGATATGGTGAACTGATTAGACAAGTTAAACATAAAGGCACAATTTATGCACAGTCCATGACCACGTGTGCATGTAGTGCAGCTCTTACACTGGTGTTTGGCACTCACTGCAATAGGAAATCCTGCTAGGTACACAGTTTTATGCCACTTACAGGTTACAAGTAGTAAAGCGAAAAATGCTGGGTTTTACAGGAAAATAATATTCATAAATCTCCAGCAGTGAATTACAGTATAACTCAGAGCTGTCTTTGTTTTGCTGCTGCTATGAATTCAATTATGTTGCCAGTGCAGAAACAATAAACACAAAGACCAAAGTGGAAACCACTCCCCTTGCATTTGGCAAGTGCTTATATCCAATTTACAGCTGGACTCTAAAAATGGCTTCTGAAACAGTGCTAATAACAAAGAAGTTCCCACAGATGTTCATTTTTTTTCCCCTCCTGGTTAACTGAAGCAGTCCATTGTGCACAAGTTAAAGATTTCTTCCAATGCCTTACCTGGTTTTCCCAGTTCATCTGTCTCTGTTCTGTACTTCTTTCAATGTGAGTCATATTTATTTGCCTTTTGTCTTATTAGGCAGCTTGCTCAGAGCACTGTGTTTTAAAGAGCTCTCCATTACATAGTTCTCAGAACGGAGTCACTATGCTGCCTAAACAGTCCTCTGAACTTAACTCCTCCTGATCTGGTGTAATTACGTTTTTGTCAGTTGATTTGGTTATTGTTATGTGCCAAATTCAGGATCAATGCTCTGTTATGACCATACAGCAATTTTGTTATTTTAAGTATGTAGGCTTTTACCATCACTGTCATTAGTGGAATGATCTCAGGGAACTCAAATGATTCAATTTGTTGAGATGCATTACCCACAGGTAAAATGGTCAGTAAAACCATGTTTGCTCTTGATGTGTGCTATTTTGTAATGAACCAAGATCAGACAAAAGTTGGCATGTTCTTTCATTGCACTGTTTGTATAATCCACATTGTATNCCTGGTTTTCCCAGTTCATCTGTCTCTGTTCTGTACTTCTTTCAATGTGAGTCATATTTATTTGCCTTTTGTCTTATTAGGCAGCTTGCTCAGAGCACTGTGTTTTAAAGAGCTCTCCATTACATAGTTCTCAGAACGGAGTCACTATGCTGCCTAAACAGTCCTCTGAACTTAACTCCTCCTGATCTGGTGTAATTACGTTTTTGTCAGTTGATTTGGTTATTGTTATGTGCCAAATTCAGGATCAATGCTCTGTTATGACCATACAGCAATTTTGTTATTTTAAGTATGTAGGCTTTTACCATCACTGTCATTAGTGGAATGATCTCAGGGAACTCAAATGATTCAATTTGTTGAGATGCATTACCCACAGGTAAAATGGTCAGTAAAACCATGTTTGCTCTTGATGTGTGCTATTTTGTAATGAACCAAGATCAGACAAAAGTTGGCATGTTCTTTCATTGCACTGTTTGTATAATCCACATTGTATGGTGACACTGAGCTGCTACATGGGCATTTCCGCTAACACCTTTCTAACTGGATTTAGAAGCAACTAAGAAACTGATTCTTGAAAAACCTCACACATGCAGAACATTCGGAACCTCAGCAGCAGTGTGGACTGCTTGAGTGCTTAAGTACCTTGTTGATTCAGGGCCATAATGAGTCAGGAAATATGTGAGGAAAAAACAGTTACCAAAGATTAATCATTTATTCTGCCTCTGACATAAGAGGATTACCACAGGAAAGTGGAAAGTCTTCCCCTGTGCAGCACTGCACAAACAGCAATTTTCTTCCAACACAACAAGCATTGGCCGATATTCAGCTGCAGACACGGGATGTGGAGAACTAATAGTCTTATCTGGTGGGAGGAGCCTCATCAGTGGTTTGTTAGTTTGGGTGGGATGCTGCAACTAAGTTGTTGCACCACAGAGTGACAACACCAACTGGCTTAAAGGGAACTATTTTTAACTTACACTGATTTAAGCAAGAATTAATAAGGCCTTAATTATACTTACCTGAACTAGTTGTGGGTTTCAATCTCCTTCAAATATTCAGTAGAGGTTTGGGACCTATACAGTAAATTTAAGTCTCTTGACAACTGGTTTGCTTTTCTCCCATACCCTCTAAAGTCTCTTTGGAAGTAGTTCACAAGCCCCAGATGTCCCAGGACTCAGGCTGAAAGATTTTTGCTTTTAAAGCATCAGGAAGTCTCTCAGAAGAGCAAATGAGCTGTCAGGAGCTCATGTGAACGATAAAGTCTTTGAATATACTTATTTTAAATATTTTGAACAATATTCCATCAAAAAAAAAAAAAAATCCTTCTGAACTGAAAGTGGGAACTGCCATCTTGAAATAATAAAAGATTTCCACAAACTGTAAAGTTCCAGTATGCACAAGAGAAATGGTTGTGTTTTCTTTAAATATGATATTCTGGGTATTGTCTGGCATTTTGCTCATTATAGTCTTTCTCAGAAGAACAGAATGTAATAGCAAAATGTAACAGAGTGATACTTTGAAAGCGAGCATATACATTTCTTTATTTCTTAGTTCTAACATAGTCACAATTTTGTAGTTTTCTACTTACTAGCTTATATCTGAACACAGAAATTTTTACAAACTGCAAAGTCAGATGGAATATGAAA
>VYZQ01027698.1:2081-13617 GCA_013400655.1 Mystacornis crossleyi | reverse complement strand
ATGTGAACAAACCCACTACAGGTGTGTTACTTTGTAGACTAGTATAGCTTTAATACTGAAGTGCTATCAATATCAATATCAGGCCGGCCTAAATAAGAAGTAGTGAGATTTACAGGAATTACTGAAGTGCCCCAGTTCCAGAGGTGCTTACACCTTTGCTAATGCAACTGATGAAGTAAGTAGAAAAGTAAATGTTAATCCAGATAATTAAACAAACATAATTCAGTATCTTTCTTCGGCACTGAAAATGAAGGAGTGGAAAACGTACAAGATTCACAATGCTAGTGCTAACAAGTACTCTAAGGTTTTCTTTAAATAAAATTCATTGCTCTCTATGATCTAAATATGATTTTTATTTTCCCTGTTGGCTGAAGACCTGCTTTCCTAAATTTTTTTTTTCTAATGAGTTTCTGTTAACTAAGCTCTTCATTGTCTTTTGAAGAGATTGATATTTCAGAGCAGAAACTAGTTTAGGTAGCCTGTCCCTCCTTCTATGAGAGAAACTTCTTGTGTGTGGATAGGATGGGGTGTGGTGTCAGTCACCTGAAAATTTGCCCCTGGCACCCCAGAAGTTACTCCAGTGGGTTACTTCAAAGACACAAAATATTTTACTTATTCATTCAGTATGGAACCAGTGGAAAGAGCAGGCAGTTGGAGCAATATGTTGTATTTGACAGGTGGGAAACAACAAAATTTGCTGCCACCTTGAGTCATCATTGTTCCATTGTTCACAGGTAACGTGAATTGACATTAGAGCAATAGATGGTGGTGTGGTCTTTTGGCTAGTCATAGATGATAACAGCAGTTTTTCATTAAGGTCATTCATCATGTTCATGACAGTAAACCTCAGGGAAACTACTCCTATTCCCTTCTACACTCTCAGCCTATAGTGACTCCGTGTAAGGCACTTATCCTCTGGATGCCCTCATCGATTGTTTAATTGCTGATAGGCAATGGGCATAAATTAATACAAATGAGATTCCATCTGATGCAAGAAAACAATTCTTTGCCGTGAGGGTGGTGAAAATTGGAACAGGTTGCCCAGAGAATTTGTGGTGTCTATGTTTATGGAGGCATTTAAAACCCAGCCAGAGACATGTTCCTGGACAACCTTCTCTAGCTGAGCCTGCTTGGGCCGCAAAGTTGTATTCAAAGACCTTGAGATTACTTCCGATGTTCCTTCTGTGATTCTATTTCCAACTCAACTGCATCCTTGGGATGAGAACTGCGTGCAGTACAAAAGAAGTGAGCATACAGGGATGTCATACTGTGGAAGAATAACTTCTTATGCCTTCTTTTCACTGCAGTTTTCTCTCCTGCCAGGCTTTTTGTCTGCTCAGTTGGTTCTTCGAACTCCTTTTGAAGTTCCTTGTCATGAGCACAGCATTTGACTGCTTGCAAGTCTTTAGTAGAATTAACAAACTGATGTTTAGCTGTCCATTTCTCTCTCCAGGTCACAGGTGAAGATGTGGAGTAGAAAAAGTCTCAACTCTGATTCCCCAAAGGCCCCACTGCTTACTCTTCTTCACCCTGAAAAGGGATTGTTAGGCTTGAAGGATCATAGAATCATTTATGAAAGAGCCTTTATTATCCAGTCATACTCTTTCTGGAAATCACTCTTCAATTATCCCCATGATGCTCTTTAGAGCCATTTTTGGACTTCTTTTACAGTCCTGTAGCAAAGCAGCTTTTTGTGTTTATCATCTACAAACCTTAGCCAGAAGGTCTGCAGTTCCACACTTGAGTTTCCCCAGAGCTCTCAGGTGAATGCCATCCACTCCTGGTAATGCAATAACCTCCAATTTGTCTGTTTGGTCTAATACTGCTTGTGTCCTTGCTTTAAAATGATACTGCTTCTCTGAGATCTCTGCTGTGATGAACTTATGAGGTGTGGGATCTCTCCAACAGCTTCTGTAGTAGCAACTGAACAAAAGGGTGCATTGAGCTTCTTGCCCTCATCATTGCTGAGTGCCTGTTTTGTAACATAGTCATCTAGAAGTCCTTCCAGCTTCCTTGCTGGCCTTCTAGGGTAGCTAAGATATATTGCAGTGGCTAGCATTGAGCATATGGAAGGCATACCTTAAATTCTTTTTCAGTCCCTCTGTTTACTATGGTATTTCATGGACTCTTCTGTTCTTCTAGTTTGGACAGGCTCCGTGTTTTTTACGTTGTACCTTAATCTGAAATTATGCCCAACAACAATCTCTTGTTTATAGTTAGAGTCATGGACAATAAGGTTTGTTGCAATTCTGGACCACTCAGAATCAGGCGAGACCCTTTTTGGCATCTCCCCAACACATACTTTTGCTATTATTGCCTTTGATGTGAGCAGCTAAAGTGCCAGTGCTCAGCGTGCCACTTGGGTGCAGCACGTCCGTGCTGGCTCTGGAATGAACAGCTGTTACTGTTGTGGTTGGTTACAAAATGAGCTTGTTATAACAAAATGGCTCACTGCAGTTACGTTCACAGCATACAACGAGAGATGAATCCCTGGGAGCTGGGAAGCAGAGAAAATCTGAGAACAGAGGATTGAAGAGCATTTCAGATTAATTTTGTGTAAATCCTGGACATCACATTGATACATCACACCTGTCTTTCATGGTCACCTTTCACCTCTCTTTAATTTCATGGGCTAAAAACACCACCTGGTAAAACTGGAGTATTTTGTGCTTCAAGAGGTGAACAGGGATGGCTCTGTAATAAAACTTAGGGTCAGCATATCTGAAGCATCATTAAGTGTCCAAATCCTGACTTTTTGATGGAGCCTTCTAGATTTTATCTGCAGTGACGGACCCTGACTTCCCTAGTGTCACAACTGAGAATGTATGAAGCAAAGTTGAAACCCCTGGTATTCTATGGTAAAAAGAAATGTAAATGATTTGGATCGAGATCTGTGTGAGAAGAGAGCTGTGAGAGAATCAAAGCTGTTTTTTAAGCAGAATAGCTGTTGACCAAATGGAGGCATCAAGTTTGCTTTCAGTTGTTTTACTTTCCAATTGTTTTTTCTCTGTGCTGTGTTAATTAAAAACTTACATGTCTACCACTTGGTGCATACACAGAAGAGAACACTACTTTAAACAGAAATGTTGAGAGAGAAAAACACGTTGGCTCCAGAGGCAGAATACATCACTCTTTCTAGAGAAAGTAATTCGGCTGGCGCAAGTAGACTGACTCCTTCCTTCACAAGATATATCAGGACCTAATCTTGTTAGGAGAAGTAAACACTGTTGGATGCTTATCATGAATGCTCACCATCTCCAGGTGTTCTTGAGGAAATCAAGTGTCAAACTAAAAAGTAGTTGGGGTCTGGGTTTGGTTCTGATTTCATATGGTGACTAGCAAACTTGTTCAAGTTTTGTTGTCTGCTGTTGCTATTTGGTGGGATTTTGTAAACCTCTTCAATTTCAATGAACAGTTTTTAAAGAAACCTTGTCAGGTGCTGTTTGTTGTAGCCCATTCAGATACTCTTCAGTGTCTGAAGTATCTGTGTGTGCCAAGTGTGGCTTATTTGGAGTAGCGCTCAATGACAGCAACTTTGAGTACCGATTGATTAAGCACCAGCCATCTGAGTCCATCCGAGATAAATTTCTTTCCATGTTATTTTCTTGAGGAGCTAATGAATGGATGGATTCTTCTGGCATCTTTTCCAGAAAAAAAAAATTACCTTTCAGCCCCTCTTCTAGGATCATGTAGCCTATGAGACATTTGGAGTGGGCTGGAGAAGCTTGAAAACCTGTTTGGAATTTGAAATCCAGTGTGGGCCATGGGACAGAGGGTTAATTGTGGTCTTTTTTTATTCTGTCATGTGTGCATACATTTCAGAATAAAGTCTGCATTTTTCTTGGACATGAAATTGGGAAAGCAGCTTTTATCAGACCTTACATCTGTTGGTGCCCCAGGATATACAGACAGTAGCTATTGCCAGGAAACCCACAATGTGACAAAATACTGGCAAATTGTGTTTTATCTGATTTGTTTGTTTGACATTGTGGTAAGAGTATCAATTAGCAGAACGACTGTATTCTAGCCAAATGAAGGAAAAATTATGGTAAGCCAATGCTTGCAACTCTCTTTGCTTGTTTGAATGTGTGTGCCTTGCAGTAAGGTGGTGCGTCTGTTTAGTACCTAACGTTTTAGATCCTTATGTTTGTTCCTTACAGCATGAGGAAGTCATGTTTCTCCCAAAATAGTGGGTGGGAAAAATCCTCAGGGCTGTTGATACATAGCTGTCAAGCATTGCATAGCTCCTGGTTGTTTCTGAAGAACTTGGAAACAGTGACAAAGCTGCTTCACAAAAAAGTGGAACCCTTCACTGCAAATATGTCACCCCTCAAAAGGAGTCTTTTCCTGTAAATCCTCTGCTTCATTACCCTGCACAGGTGGTGTGAGGGGTGGTTAGACGGGAGGGGGCAGACCTTTCACCTGGGCACGTCCAATTAGAGCGTGCTTGTTTGCCCTGCAAGCAGATGTGAGGCTGGCTGGCTGCACTCCAGCAATACAGTCCACGACTCAAGGACCTGGGATAGCCTGGATGTTGCTGTGGTAGTTTCCAGAACTCATTTTAAAGACATTGCTGCATGTGAATGAAAAAGTAGCAAAGGTTTGATTTCTTTTTTCATCAAATGTTAGGAACTGTCTGTTTTAGAAACAAAAGCATTGTTAAGTATGTGGAAATACTACTTATGATTCAATTGAAAGAGCACAGATAGAATCAGATTGTGGGATGTGTATTGGGGCAGATAAAGGAGTGGATTCTGGGCTTAAAGCTTCCTATTCTGAAACAATAAAATAAAATTGCCTCCCAAATCCCATTAGTTATCCCGTATTTACAACAGGTGGGGAATGTATGAAATGAAAATTTAATCTTGATTTTTTTTTCATGACATAATAAAATACCTCACAAACTTCTTCTATATTTGTTGCTCAAACATCATTTTTTATTATTTGCTTTTTGCCCAACAGATTCCCCTGTCTGCAGTAATCCCTCAATATTCCCCTATCTGCACTTCCTGGAATGAACAGAAGACTCTCTTGTACCTTTTGAATGGCATATTGGGGTTGAAAGCCCCTAGAAAGAGGTTTTAAAAATGGGTGTTTTTTTTCTCACACCTTGTCCCCTTTCTCCACTAGGGACAAATACAGTCACCATTACTGCAAATCCTGCAGTCAGGTTTCTTGCATTTGGTGAAAGTAAGTCTAAAGGAAATGGGCTGATCACAGGTGTCGTATGTGTATCTGTTACCTGTGACAACTCAGGGCTGGAAAAGCTTAATTATGGACAGCTATCAGATTGTCTTTCTAACTCTGAGGCATATAGCATTTTCCTTCCTATCAGTAAAGAGTCAGAGTCATGCCCAAGTCTGTCAGCGCTGCTAGTTTCCTCAGTTCTAAAATACAGAAGCAGTCGTATTTTAAATTAATAATAATTGTAGTGAAGTGCAAGAAGAAAGGACTAGCCAATAGTTACACACCTGCAAAATAACATGGGTGTCACTTGCCAAAGAATGGCCTTGCAGTTGTTAGGGTCAGCCTATTCTTCTTGGGCTACTCATCCTCTGTCAGAACTATTCTCATTGTTTATTGCTGGCTACCAGTGTTTTCAAAGATACAATTTTACCAAAGGTATTATTTGCAGCTCATAAACGGCACTTCAGGAAAAAGTCTGACCTACTGCACTGGTATAGACTAACAGCATGTATATTGTGGGTTTTGTGATGGGAACAGAGCAATAGTGATCTGCCAAATTGGAAACCTTGGATGCTGACCCTTGGAACAGTTTACCATTCTCACAGCAGGAGAAGCAGTAAGCTCTGGAGAGTGTGTTTCCAAAAGGAGATGGAAGTTCATGGTGTTTTTATTTAGGAGTTTCAGGCTGTACTAGCTGCAGTGGAGTAGAAGAACATGGCTGAATGCTTAAAAATCAACAAGCATGAAGGTTTAATGTATGTCTTTCCACTTTTCCTGTTAAGTGATAGTGAATAAGAGGATATCACCAACTTGCCAACAGTTTTTAAGTAACACGTATTGCTGGTAATATCTCCTTCTTTGAGTATCCTCTCCACGTTGCTTGAGAATCTGGGTGGCTTAAGGAGGAAACAGGCATTTAGAGGTTTCACAGCATATTTTAGGATGTGGTAATGTAAAACCAGATAAAAATCAGTGACTTGTGCAGGAAGGCAAACAGAGCAAAGAAAGACCTTTAGAAAAAATCAGCAGGAAAAAAGCAGCACAAGTCATATTTAAAAACGTTTTTACATACCTATGTTTTCTGTCTCAGTTTTGTCAGGGTCCCTTTTACTGTGATAACTTCTCTCATGTGAATGGAAAAATCTGGAATTAATGACCATTTAAACATAAAATTAAATTAAGGCTCTTAGTCTCAAAGAAAAACCTAAATTGACTGGCATCTCACATTTGAAGAGGGAAAGCAAAGCATTACATTACTGAAAGAGAGTAAATCTTGGTTACTTAGATTCTCTTACAAAGTTTTTATCGATTTATCCTTTCTTGATAGAGATTTAATGGAAGTACTCTTTCCTATGTCAAAACTGGTGGGTATTTAATTGAACGAACTCTCTAGATAGTTTGCAGGCATGAATGTGCATGGACCATGCTCTTTTACGTAACAGGTATTTTAATCCTATATTGTCAAAACACAACTTGGATCAAAGCCCATTGAAAAAGCGTGGTCAGATATGAAGCTTTTGCCTAAAGAAAAAAAAAGAGGAAAGGAATAGATGGGAAGAGATTAAATTTGCTTGGAGCCAAAGCAATCACTCGGTGTACAAGTTTTGCTTCCCCAGTGGCTGGTCTAATTTACTTTTGCAAGAATCACATTTTCCTGTTTTATCTTGGAAGCAAAAAAGCAACATGGAAATTCAGTTTAGACAGCAGTTCAGAGTTTGAAAAAGCTATTCAGTCTAGATCAGTCTGGAGAGCTAATATCTGCTGTTGACAGATTCAGCTGTACTGGGAGTGTCGTTTATATCACAGGCAGGCTCATTCCATTCTCTTGGAACCAGTTATTCTGTGACTGATGTTAGTGAGAGGCATGACAGGCATGACTTCTCTGTCTTGCGGGAGTGAGAATCAGTCCTGGAAATGACTCCAGCATGTCAGCACAGTAGGTCCTGATACGAGGTTCGCAGCCCTGACTGGGCTGGGGGTCTCACCTGATGCTACTTAAGTGTTCCTGGAGGTCTCTTTTGGGCCCCTTCTGGAGTGACGGCAGGTTCCCTCCCTTCTGGGAGTCAATACCCAGTCCCAGCTCAGGCTCCTGTGGCACCCAGCCACTTGCTCTTTCCATCTCTGTTGCTCACACTCTGCCACTCTGAAAGACTAGCTCTGTCAGCAAGGGGCAGGCTTACAGCCTTACTGCCCTAGGTCTGTTCTCTCCTCGATGCCACAGGTTCAGTTTCCTTTCCTGTTGGCTCAAAACTGGCCTGTGGTTTCATGTTTATTGGGCTGAAGGCAGGTTGGTGGTACAGGAATGATGACAGCCAGCCTGGCTTGTGTGGTCAACAAGGAAAGAGTCCTGTTAAATGTCATTCTTACCATATGTTGTGTGTTTTCAAATGTGTGTTTGAACAATAGAATCCTTCACAGAATGAGCATGAAAACTGCAAACTGAGAGACAGCTGCTCTTCAGGCATTGTATTTCCTCATGATTAGTAAACAGAGATAATGATGATTGCTCTGTATGGAAAAAAACAATGCTCTAAGCAAGACTGACATTTCCTAACAAGCCTGCAAGTTCTCATAATTTTCTCATGGTAACTTATACTAATATCTTATAATTGTATGTGAGGGAATGATCCCAATCAGTGCTCACCCTTTAAAATTTAACCCCAGGTTCCTATTGGTCATTTCCTTATTATAATGATACTGTTCTCCCTCTTCTGATAGGAATGCAGGAGTAACGGCAGAATGTGGGACTTGTCCAGGTTTTCTCATTGGCAGACCATCACATCATCTGAGTTTCTGGCTCGAAAGCTCTCTCTCTGGTCCACTCTCATGCTGGCAGCTATTTAGGTGGAGGTTAGTGATAGCTAAAAGTGGGTAGGTGAGGTGGATAGGTTTCTCAGACTACAAGTCCACCTTATTGTGCTGACTGAGCTTCAAAACTCCTGTGCCCAAAGCAGGTATGCCCTGGCTGCTGCAGGGAGATTTTACTGAAGATGGCAGCACTCGTATTCTCCTGTTGGTACTGTTACTTTATTTTTTTTCTAGGTGCAAAAACTAAAAGACATTTCTGAACAAAAGTACAATTTCTCTTAAAATGGTGGAGCACATCTGCAGGCATCTGAGTAATTCTATTGTTTCCCTTGAAAGAAGAGGTATTGCCCAAGGTCTCGTTTAAAGTACTATTCTGGGAAACTTGCACCAGAAATCATCTAGTGCCTCCTCTTGCTGTATTTGAAAATCCCACAGTTTGAGGTCCCACAGGAGAAAAGGAAATACTGATTCTTTTTCTTCTGAATGGCTTTTTCTAGATCTGTATTGACTGTAGGAAAGGTTGAGGCCTTGTTTGAAATTATCAAGTGAACTTGAGATGGGAATTGTTTTGAAAGAGAATATTCAGTTGTGTGATTTTTTAATTATTTTTTTAATCTGAAGCCAAATTATTGTGATGCTAAATGCATTGTTTTTTTATCAGTTTAATAATTCTAGTTTTCTGAATGTGGTCTACAGCACATCTAGTGTGTTTTTCAGTCTATGGCTAAATCTCATGGTCATTCCTTTGATACAGTCAAATAATTGCCGTTATTTCATAGATATGAGAAGAAAAAGCTGAACATAAAAGATTTTCTGAGTCTTGCAGGTAGAGAACTCATGTCTCTTGGGGCTTTTGTTGGCTATTTTGGAGTGTGTGTGGGGGGTTATTGTGTTGTTTGTTTGGTTTCGAGTTTTGTTAGTTTTCATTTTTTGGGGTGTATTTAGGCCATTTCTCGGCAAACTTGCATCTGTGCAAGATGCTGCTGTTTATCTCTGTTGCTTTGATCCAGGACAGTCCTACTTCTCTGAGATATAACAAAAGTTTTAAGAATACAAGAAAGTACAGAATATGAGTAAAACAGCCATTTGATATCTGAATGATTTATCTGTTGTTGCATGCTCAATATTAGGTACCTGTAACAAATCTGTTGTATCTTTGGCATGTGCAGAATGGACTGAAGTTTATTTCATCTAGGGTTCTGTCACCTGTAGTGACCTGTATTTGACTGCTACTGATTTTGTGAGCCAGTGCTGCAGCAGGCAGATGGAATACACTTCATCTTTCCAATTGCAAAAAGAATAGAAATTCCATCAGTGAGTACCTGGATAAGTTTTGCATGCAACTGAAATTCAAATAAATTTTGGAGCTCTAGCTTTTTTGCCGTTTTTTTTTTTTTTTTTAGGTTTATGCACTCATGATTTTTGTATGGAAGGTGCAGGTAGATATTTGGGCTTTTTTCTTAATGCTGGATGAGCAGATCTAGAATTGGAGATCTCATTTCCTGTTCAGCTCTGTCTTTCTCAGTTTCCTCAGCGGACTATAAGGTCAAGAGAGATGAGTCTTGGCTGGTGGGTTACTTGTTCAAAGCTCTCTTGGCTTCTGAAACATTGAGATTTGGGCTAGTCTGCGTTCAAGTTTTTCTAGCTACCTCTCAGTTTTTCTGCCAACACATTTTGCTCAGGTGTTGTGGACTGTAGACACTTCACTGACGCAGATGAAGCCTGGCCAGAGCACCTGCATGCCTGCATGCTGCTGTTGTGTCCTACCCTCTTTTACTGTATTCTCTGTGGTGACCTGTGCTGTGTCAGGGCAGGTTTGGGTAGGATATCAGGAAAAAGGTTCTTGACCCAGAGGGTTGTTGGGCACTGGAACAGGCTCTGCAGGTGAGTGGTCACAGCACCAAGGCTGACAGAGTTCAAGAAGTGTTTGGACAATGCCCTCAGGCACATGGTGGAACTCTTGGGATCAGTCCCTTGAAGGGCCAGGAACTGGACTGAACAATCTTTGTGAATCCCTTCCAACTCAGCATATTCTGTGAGAACATACGCGTTTCTGTTCAGGAAATCTGAAGGTAGTCTCACAGTCTAAAGACAGATGATCTGTTTAGTGCTTTGCTATCCTTACTCATTCAAAACTTTATGCCAAATCTGAATTTGCAATTTAACCAAGTAATTCATGCCATGGATATAACCAAGTGGATATGGGAACAGAGGATTCCCTTGCTCTTTGAAGCAACCATTGATGAACATAAAGTATTACTGTGTCATCCAGCAAAAAAAAATTGTCTTTTGCTCTTGAGTAGTAAGTGATTGTCTTGAAAACCAGTCTCACTTCCACACTCGTCTTTCTTACAGATCTAAGGCATAAATATCTTATGTCTCTTGCAATTGAAAAATTAAAATAAAAATGGCCCAAGAGAGATGTCTTTCAATGAAAAAAGTGTGAGTAACTATATTAATTGCATGACATATCTTTTAGCTGAGGTAGAGAAGAATTCAGTATTAGTTGAATTTTGCATGCTTTTATCACTAAATGTATATGGGAGACCACGCATACTTTTCAAAGGTTTGAGATGTTTTTGAAGAAGCAAAGCATCTCCTGCCATTTTCCTCTGTGCTGGAATTAAGTTACTTTTGCTCCCTTTTCTTTTGGAACAGGAATAATCCTCTCAGCTACAACTTTTTTTTCCCTCTCAAACCATGAGCAGTCAGTTGTCATTGACTTCACAGTAGATCCACTGTGAGGGACAGTATGTCTTCCTTGTGGGACTGAACATTTCTCTGCGATACCAGTAACAAAAGGTTGTATTTCCCCGTGCCAGCAAGTGAGAAAAATTCATAGAGTATCATGAAGTTCTTCTTCAGAGTTACACAGATAACCACCTCTGTTGTTTCATCTTATGGAGACAAGTGTATGTCAAGCCTGATTCTATGCACCCATCAGCTGTCTGTCTAAACAGGTTTGTGAGTGCTGTGACAGTGTCCATGTGTGCAGACGAGTGGCCTGGTGGACAGATTTATGTCCAAAACCAGTAGTAAGCTACTTGCTCTTCTGAACCTGATGCTTCTAGTGCTGGCTTTCCGTAATTAAGAGCTATTGGAAAGTGCTTTGCAGTGCTGTGTGAGAAGCAATTGATAAAGGCTTTATAGCTGGTTTTATGTGTTTCCTGTGTTAAAACTTTACAAGGTAAAACTAAAACCAAGCATAATGAAAAGCTGAAACAAAGAAAATAAATTATTCCCTTTCCTATACCTGAAGAGGTGAGGTTTTTTGTTTGTTTTACTGTATCAGTGTTACTGGTCAGTTTTCTATCCTGAATATTAAAGAAACTGACTAAGAACACATATGATTCTGTTTGTGTGTTCTGCAACTTGACTGACACCAGTGAAAATGTATATGTGTTTATCTGAGAATGAATCAGACCTAGATAAGAAGTGAAATTCTCCTACTACATTATTTATTCAGATAATTCTCTCTGTGTAGAAGAACCACATATTCAATTTATCTTTGATAGACCTGGAAATCCTGCCAAATATCTCT
>VYZQ01027693.1:0-25258 GCA_013400655.1 Mystacornis crossleyi | reverse complement strand
CTGGCTGCAGGATGCAGGCTGTGAAGAGGAAGCTTGTGATGGCAGAGGGGTGTACCTGGAAAGCAACAGTGGCTGGAGTTCTTCTCCAGAAAGCTATCTTATAGAAGTTTTCGTTCACATTCTGCAGACTTTATAACCTCGAGTATTCCGCAGCAGCAAGATCATCTTCTAACAGTGGAGTAGCTCACATCGACATTATTGAATCGTTAGGCCATTTGACAGGTTAGATCAGTCTTTTTGAGAAGTACCAGGATGCATCTTGGCTAAGAATCTGCAGAAACATCCTCTAATTTGTAGTACCTCATTTCCTCATTTTGTTTCTTGTGGATGTGGTCTCAGAACCTGATTTTAGGATTAATCAGATATTCTCATTCCTTTAAGAAACCAGAAGCAGACAGGGACCATGAAGTCAGTGTCTAAAACAACGTTTAGGGAGCTGTGTTCAGATATGGCACTGGAAGAAAAATATGGATAGTTGTTGAAGTACCTCTTCTGCGTGTACTTCTCCCTGTTATGTGTTCTTATACATTAAATGATGCAATTTCCAGGTCCTTTTCTAACTGTTGAGTGTGTATAGGAAAGCAGGGAATAATGTATCTCTTGGCTGACGCATAGTAAAGTTGTTCTTATAAGGCCACATCCAGGCATTACAAATGGAACTGAAAATACCAGTCCAAGTTTAAGAGGATCTTAGCTGCAGACAGGAGGTGGCAGCTTCTCTTTTGTTTATGCTAACGCAGAAGGATTCCATGTGGTTTACATCAAGTAAGTAAGTGCATCAGGGCCAACATGTTCAGCCTGAGGACAAAAAAAGGTACTGACCTCTGCTTTTGCCAGCCTCCAGCATCAGGACTAGGGGATCAGGGATGAGGCAGTGAAATGGATGGGATGCTCTGGGCCATGTAACTGCAGACACTGAGGGTTTGAACTTTTATTACCAGCCTTAAAATTTGAATTTCAAGGAGAGACTAAGACAACAAGCCTCTTCTCAACTCCATTTGAGAGGATGTTGAATTTCTGTTCCATTGGAGGTATTCATGCTTACTTGTGTTTGGTCTCTGTTCTGCAGCTGTGGCTGACGTTTGCTCCTGTGGCTGATAAGACAGCTGCTTACTTCCACATTTCCCTGGAGACGGTCAACTGGCTCTCAATGGTGTACCTCCTCATCTCGATCCCATTTGGTCTGGTGGCGACATGGGTCCTGGACAGCGTGGGGCTCCGATGTGCTGTGAGTTGAAGTATTGTGTTTCCCTGAGGAAGTTTCACCTAGAGGTAGCCATAGTTGCACAAAGCACTAGGATACACGCTTTGAATAGGAGTCTTGCCAAATGCTGCAGAGAATGAGCACTTGAAAGCTCTATCCTAGTTCAGTAACAGCTGTCACATCACCTCTGTGGTGATGGTGGAGAGAGCAGTGGGAGAAGTCAGAATAAAGTTGCATCCCTGCTTGCCTTTTCCTGCTTTAGTTTTCATTGTCTTAGCCAACTGACAGGGACAGATCCTGTGAGCTGACTCTGTGAAGAGCTTTCTGTAACTGGGTTGGATTTGCTGTGGAAAAGTGTTGGCAGGGCCAGTTTAAGGAATGGCAGGTCAGAGTGCAAGGAAGAGACCCGTGTCAGGTCAGAGCTTGGTCTCTGCTGAGCCAGCTTGGGATCTCTACACAATCCCAGAATTCTACTGTGGAATGTGGCACTGAAACACTAGCATGCTAATGGTATAGAAGAGCATTTGCAGGATCCATAAACTGGATGATTCACTGCCATGATCTTTGGATTGTCACAGCAAAACATGGGTGATGGCGCAAACTTGCCAACAAGGTGTAATTAGTGAACTTTGGATTTCTCATCAATGTAGTCCTTATATGGGGCCAAGACAGCCACCTTGCTCCCTAAGGAAGCAGGTAGGATCAGGAGCATCTTGCAGCGGCTAAGAGGGGGGGGGGATGGTCTGCAGACAGTGACAGACAGAGAACACCTAGTGTCTCTTGTGGTGCATTTGAGACCCTGCTCCTGTTAATCTGTTGTATTAAGTTCTGCCCTTCAGGCTTCAGCACACAAACCCTGGCTGTTTCTGCTCACTGCAGGTGGTCCTGAGTGCATGGCTGAACATGGCTGGTAGCATCACCCGGATGTTCAGCGTTCTGAAGTTCCTGAGCTTGGGTTCCCAGAGCTACTGGTACCTGTTCATTGGGCAATGCTTCTGTGCATTAGCACAGCCTCTTATCATCTTTTCACCAACAAAGCTGGCAGCACTATGGTTCCCAGACCACCAGAGAGCAACAGCAAATATGATTGCATCAATGTGTAAGTGGTAGCTGCAAAGTAACATTGCTGCCTCACAGAACTTGCCAGCAATTTGTTTGCCTTTCAGAGGCAGCAGGCAGAGGAAGTCCTTTGTACTACAGCCATTTGTCCTTGCAAATACAGCTCCACCCCAGAGTCTTGTAGCCACGTGCAGCAAAACAGGGGAACAAGAAGTGGATCTAAGCCACATCCAGGTGCAGTGTTCAGAATAAGCCACCCAGACTCCTAACCTTCTTCCTCCCTTCCAGGACCAGGTTGTCATCTTTGCCTAGATATCACATAGGCTGAGGGCAGCCCTTAATGTTAACAAGTCTTTAGTGGCCGTAATTTTGCAGTTTCTTAGGAAGGTGTTTTAAATTGCACTGTAGTGCCAATTGTCACAGTTGCCAAAGTCTGTAACTGCATAGAGGTGAGGCTGCTGTGGCAATTTTGGCCACCAGTTCGTCCAGTAGGAAGGCTGAGCACATATTCCTAATTGGTATGTATGCACACACAGATAAAATATACTTGTCTGTCCACACAAACATGCTGGGGATGCTAAACGGCAGGACTACCATGCAGAAGGCACACCTGCATTGCTAAGTGCCTAGAAGCTGGAAAACTGGAGGAGAGGCACGAGATAAGCTTGTTCTAATCACATTCCTCTCTTGGCTCCTTTGGGCATAGATAGAGACAGGATACTGCACTTGATAGACCTGTTTCCTCCTTTCATGTGGCATTTACCCAGTAGCCAAAGAAGTCTCCTCCTCTTTTCTCCAAGGACTTAAGAGGTGCTCCAGAAACTGGGCTGGTTCACTGGCTCCAGCTGTGAAGTCTCACAGTACCTGCATGTGTATGGCAGCCCCATCTGTCCTTCCCTCAAAACAGCCAGCAGCCGCCTTCCCTCTCCATTGCCTTGAAGCTGTAGGGAAGGGTTAAGCATGGGGAAAGAAGAGCCCCCCTGTGCAGTTTTCCCAGTGCTGCTGCTAGAGCATGGGCACCGTTGTTTAGCAAGAATGGAGTTATGGTGTCAGAACGAATAAATTATTTTTGTGTGGCTTTTCCTAGAACAGGGTGGACATGATGACTCACCTGGTTTTTCAGCGCTGAGACAGACCTTTACCTTCCCTGCTGTACAAGGAGCTCTGTTGTCAGTGTGGCACAATATAAGCACTACCAAGGACCACTGGGCACTCAGTGCTGTCCTGAAGGACCCCAGCCTGAAAACAACATGCTCTTTTTAAGTGAGAGAGCAGCCAGAGAAGCCAAAGAGCATTTTGTTCACATAGCATCTTCAGTCTTTACAGAACCGAATGGATCTAACTATGACAAAGAACAAACCTGAAGACCAAGGAACAGTGGAATCCCAAGACCTGAAGCTGTTCAGTGTTTGCCGTGCTGGGATGTCAGAGTGCAGACTGAATGGGCTGTGGTTGCTGTGTGCTGCAACACTTGCATGTTGCTCTATGGAGGGCTTCCAGTAATAATGCCTGGTTATACCCATAATGTCTGCTGTACAACATCAGGATTTCATTTCAAGAAAATTTAAATATTGTCTGGAAGGAGCATTTACCACAGCCTCAGTCATTTAATCCAGTGGTTAATTACCTCATGGCAAATGTCAACATGTTATTTCTCATACTGATGCTCTTTATGCCCCATCTATTTAGTCTTGTTTCACCTGTCTGTCAGGTAGTTATGGACAGATCAGCTCTTCTCTTCTTTGTCTTGAAAGACTGAATAGCTCCCACTCAGCAACTTTACAGCCAAATTTCCCTTTGCTTCTTCCCACTTGTCTCCATTCTTCCTGTTGCTCATTACAGCTTTTTGTGTCATCATGCTCCAATTTATCAGTGCCCACTTCCTGTATAATTAACAGAGCAGCACTCAGCATTCCGGTACTGTCAGTATCAGTGCTGCATACAGAAACTGGCCTTACAGCCTCCTGCTGTTAATGCCTATGGATAGGCTTCCCTGGGCTTTTGTGACAAATATGAACCTTGCACCCAGGATCCTGCTGAACAGCTGAAATTACTATGACTCAGCTGTCATAATGATTAATGACTCAGCTCCTGAGTGTTTGTTCTACCCATCGCTTGTAGAGACTTTACTCAGAGAGTAGCAGTGCAGGGCCAAGAACTCATCCCCTGTGAAGATCACAAGAAATTCTCCTGTGTCAGAAGTAGAAAGAGTTGCCTGAGTCCACTGAAGTGACCTCTGCTTCATCCGTAGGAGGCTTCATTTACTGATGTCTGTTGGTATGTCATTTTCTGCACCTTGAAGAGTTTCAGTGCATCAGCATCATTGACCACAAAACACTACTCCTACTGCAGTAGTACTGTAGTACTACAGTACTCCCCACTGCAGAGTACTGCAAGCTAGTCCACCAGGACCCCTGGATCATAATGTCTAGTTGAGTAACTCCAGTGACCTCTTTTCCACTCATAATCTAGGTTCATGTAACTTCACTTCCCAGGAAAACAAGGCAACTGAAACGCTGTAATTACTTGGATAGCCTCAGTCCTTTCAAATTTAGCCCAATGCTCACATTTCCAACCCTCATCTATACCTTCTGAAACTGCTTCAGCATGCTGATAGTTCATGGAAACAGCTGACTAGTTTACAGGCAGTCCCCTACAATGCCCAGCTGCATTTTACCCCAACAGAGGAGATGTAATCCATCTCCTTAGAAACTGTTTAATTGTTTCCATGTAGTAGAAGCAGATAATATTTCACCAGCATCATAAGCTAGCACTACTCTTCCCAAGCACGGAGTAGAAATGCAACAGTTGTGTGCTATAGGACTATTAGTGATGCCTCAGCATGATTATAGAACAGACAAGGTTGGAAGGCACCTCTTGGAATCATCTCGTCCAACTCCCTGCTCAACCAGGGTTGTCTAGACCAGGTTGACGAGGTTTATTTTTGCAGTAGGGAAGCTTGCAACCTTCCCTGGGAGACAGCCTTGGCCTGTAGAAAGAATCAGAGGACGATATTCTTTGTAGATATTCAGAGATGTTCTTTATTTTCTCACAGCCTCGTGCCTGGGCCTAGCACAGATTGTTCCAAGAGCTCTCTCGAATCATCTGAACACCCCCCTAAGTACAGCATTACCAGGGTGGGGTTACATTTGAAATGACCAATGAGAAACAGGGTTTTGGCACAATAGCATCAGGTAGCCTGGAAGCCCCATGTAACCTGACCCATGCACCCACTCCCAAGTCATCCCCCCGGGGGGTGACCTCCACAGTTTATGTTGAGTCAGGTTTTGATTATCTCCCGGGATGGAGGTGTGGCAGCTTATCTGACCATCTTGTTTCAGTGCTAAACAGCAGAAGTTTATATTCAGGTGGAGTTTCCTTTGTTACGCTTTGTACACCACTGAGAAAAGTCTGGTTCCATCTTTATAACTGCAGATCAAGGTTCTTTTCTCCAGACTAACCAGTCCCAGCCTCCTTAGGTATGAGAGATGTTCCAGACCTTTAATCATGTCTTTGGCCCTTGACTGAACTTGCTCCACTAACTCAGTACCTTGTATCAAGAAACCTAGCATTGGACTTGCACTCTCTATGTTTCTCACCGGGGTGTAGCAGAGGAGGAGGATCACGATCTTCCACCTGCTCCCCCTAATGCAGCCCAACATGCTGTTGGACACCTTTCTGCAAGGATGCAGTGCTCACTTATGGTCAGTTTGCAATCCACCAGGGCCCCATGTCCTTCTCTGCCAAACCGCTTTCCAGCAGCTTCTCCAGGCTGATCAGTCCCAGCTCTCTTAGTGTCTTCTCACATGACAGAAGCTCCAGTCCTCAAATCATCTTTTCTTTTTTCTGGACCAGTAAATTCACGTCTCACTCACACTGGGAACCTGAGAACTGCACGCAATACCCCAGATGTGGACTTGCTAGTTCTGAGTAGAGGGTAAAGAGCAGCTCCCACTGACAACAATCCCTAATGCTGAGCCCAGGATTCTGGTGGTTTTCTTCATCAGAAGGCTGTGTTGCTGGCTCATGGGCAAGCTGGTGTCCACCAGGACCTCCTACCCACATCTCCGGTCTTTCTCTGCAGAGTTGCTTTCCAGTTGGTGAGCCTCAAGGGGTACTGTTGGATCAGTTATTCTTTGCCAGGTGCAGCATATTATATTTCCTATAGCTGAACTTCACAAGGTTCCCATCTGCCTATTTCTCCAGTCTGCTGCAGTGCCTCTGAATGGCAGCATGGCTATCTCTTCTGCAAGGCACTCCTCCTGTGGGTGCACTTTGTCCTATCATCCCGTTAAACTGCATGGTCCCAGGATCAACCCCTTGGCTACATCACTGATGACTTGCCTCCAGCTGGTCTTCATGTCAGTGATGACAATCCTCTGAGCCCAGCCATTTAGCTGGATTTCAGTTCATCTCACTGTCCACTTGTCTAGCCAGTACTTCATCAGCTTGTCTGCAAGGATGTTGCAGGAACAGTGTCCATTGCTCTTCCTTCATCCATCCAGCAGTCATTTCACTGCATAAAAGCTACCCGGTTAGTTAAGCATTTTTCCTTTTCACCTTGTCACCCTTCATGTGCCTGGAACTGATGGCAAGGATTGATTGTTCCTGACCTTCCTGGGGAACAAAGTGAGACTGAAAGGCCTGGAGTTCCCTGGATTCTCCTTGTTCTTCTTAAAGATGGGAGTGACATTTAGTATCTTCCACTCCTCAGGAGCCTCTCGAAATTGCTGTAGCCTTTTAAAGGTAACCAAGAATGGCCTTGCAATGAAAACAATCTGTTGCTTCAGCACTGATGCGTCCCATCAGTCCCATGGATTTGTGTGTGACTGGGCTATTTAATGTTCTCCAACCTAATCTCTCTCCATTGAGGGTAAATCTTCATTGCTTCAAACTGTACCTCTGGTCTCAGGGCTGAAGGTCAGTCTTACCAATCATAAAAGATGTGAAGAAGGTGTTGAATACCTTTTCTGTGTTGTTTGTCACTGAGTCTCCTGCCCCATTTAGAACAGGCCCACATTTTCCCTAACTTTCCTTTTGCTGCTAAAGTACGTAAGGGTGCCTTTCTCACTGCTCTTCACCAGACTCACCAGGTTGGTTTTGGCTTTCTCAACCCCATTTCTACACTGGTAGAAAAGCAGCTTTATTTGTTTGACTATTTGCAGAACGTTGCCTTAACATTAACAAATTGTCTCCTGCAATTTTGGATGTTCCGAAGCTGAGTCCCAAGGATGCTGCTTCACACACTGCTCAGCTCCAGCCCCATAATAATGCAACTGCCTCCTCCAGTACAAAGTCTGCAAGATTCTCTGCTGCCACGTGATTTTTGTAGTTCGTAGGAAAGAGCAACTTGTATACCTGCCTGGCCTTTGCAAAAGAAGTACAAAGGCTTGAAAGGTCTTGGGAATGACCTAGTGTCACTTTAGAAAGCTGTCATGCTGTTCATGGCCTTTTGACAAAGAAAACTAATGGCATCCTGGTGACCCTCATAAAGAGCATTGGCAGCAGCTTGAGGGAGGTCCCCTGTCCACATCTGAAGAGCTGTGTCTGGTTGTAGATTCCTATATGTAAGAAGGACGTGGACATGTTAGTGTAAGTTCAATTAAGAGCCACTAAGACAATTAAGGGAGAAGAGCATCTGTCATGGCAGCAGAGGGTAGGAGAGCTGTGGCTGTTCACCCTCGAACAGGGGAATCCTGGAAACAATGTATACATGCCTAATGGCATAGGGGAAGATAGAAGGAAAAACACCTGTGTAACTCCTGCTGTGTAACCAGGACAGATGACATGGATTCCCCCATCTTAATTTTGTCCTTTCAGCTTGACATCTACTGAGGCAGCCTTGTGAGGGTGAGGACAGCATAGTCCATAGCTGAAAAACAGGAGTTAGGAGTTGAAGGGAAATGGCTTTATAGAACAGACTTCATGGGGGTGAGACAACAGATGTGACAACAGTAAGACCATGCAGTCAGCTTCTCCAAATGTTCTCCTCCTGGTTCTCTGTATATATGCCTTGTTTTGTCCTTATTCATTACCCTGCTGCACACTGCAGCTGTGGTGCCGGCAGGCAGTAGGGGTGGATACATGATTCTGACTGCTTGCATGAAAAATAAATGTTTCTCTTTTATTTCCTTCCAGCCAATCCCTTGGGCATTCTTATAGCAAACTTGTTGTCACCTGCACTAGTTCCTGAAGGAAAGCACATACCACTGATGGTAAATGAAAACTGCTTTAATCAGTCAGCTGGGCTGATTTGAGTCCAGCTGATTTATTTGTTTGGAGGTAGTGGAGCTGGAAAGACTGGTAACTTGTCTTGTCGTTTTGTTGTGTAGCTGGGTATTTATGCTGTCCCAGCAGTAACAGCCTGTGCTCTAGCAACTCTGGGGATTCACGAGAAGGTCCCGCCAACGCCTCCATCAGCCAGTGCCACTAACTCCAACTCACAGCCATTCTTCACGGGGCTCAAAATGGTAAGTGTTACAGCAAAGGACTGCCATGCTGGAGTGAGGGATGGAGCCCTGCAAGACAGGGAGATGCTGAAGGATCTGCTTACAAAGCAGACTCTAAATGCCACTCCCCCAAACCTGCCATGAGAAGCCCCTTGAAGATCAGGATCCCTTCCTTCCTCAGTGAGCGGAACCTGCTCACAGCAAAGCTGCAAGAGATGCTATCTGACCATGTATCTGTGGGCTGGCTTCAGATAGCTCAAACAGGCACACTAGGGCTTATCCAAGAGGAGCACACAACTTGAGTCTTCTGAACAGATGTGGTAACAGGTAGGATAGCACATAGCAAAGCAAAGGAAGAATTTGCCCACTGAAGTATTCCTTCCTCCCCACATGGTCCCCACTGCAACTTGTCCTCTGGCTGAACTGCCAGGACAAAGCCATACTTTGTCAATGATCATGGGGTTACCTTGTCAGTATTTTCAGTCAGAACCACTGACTCTCAAGTCTGCTGTCACGGCCAGGCCTTTTTCCTCCTCCACTTATTTACATGAACTTCTTTTTTTAGCTCCTGAGAAACAAGCCATACATCATCCTGGCAGTGTGTTTTGGAGGAGGAATTGGGATGTTCACCTGCTTTTCAGCTCTGCTAGAACAGATCCTTTGTGAAAAGGGATATTCAAATGTGAGTCTTCTTCCTTCTCTCCCCATTGTCCACATCATCTATGATACAATCAAATTGATTATCCCTCAAAAAGGACTCAGAGCAAAATGAAGACAATTGAATATGCTGCAGTCTCATATCATACTTGCTCACATTATCTAATATAGATTAAGCAGTACATAAATCCAGAACACAGTCAGTCTCTTAGTATAATAGATGACCTGCATTTTCATTACTGCCCGTGGCCAGGCTCCCACTTGCAAATGAAAAATTTTTAGGAAAAAAGAATATTGTGATTTTTCTAAGCCACTTCAGAGCACTGATGGCTGTGCAGCCTTCTGTCAACCTACTCCAGAGTAGAATGGGGCACAGGCAGGCCCTAGAGTGAAGCTGAAGGCAGGCTGATGCAAGCACCTTTTCCTCTTTGTGCAGACTTACATGAAGCCAGGGCAGCAGAAGAAGCCAGTGGTACTGTGACAGCTGTTTACCCATCATTCCCATGACACCGGCCAGCTGCTGCTTTACAGTTCAGCACAGTATGTGCACAGCTGGTTCCTCCTGCTCCCTCCCTCCTGCTTATTAGGAGGCCCCCCCCAGTTCAGGTGTTTCCCTTCAGCAGGCTGCACTTCAGTCCTGCCGCTTGTATCGCCATGAGCGTCCTCTTAAAACACCTCTCCAGCTGTTACGTATGCACATTTACAGGTCTGGTCTCTGTCTACCCCCTCTTCAGCTCCTAGATCTGGTATCTGGCTCAGGGCTCCATAGCCAGGTCACATTTTGCACACTCCATTGGCTTTTGATTGAAAACCTTTTCAACCTTGCAGCCTTGCTTTCTGTACATGATGATTTTGTCTCTGGGTGACTGGCTTGTCCTAGCCCTTTAGCCCAGAGAAGCTATTCCATATACGCTTTCTTCCACTGCCCCGGAGAGTCCCGAAAATGTTTACCCAAGTTTGTTAAAAGCTTCTTTGCTTTCAGGATTGCTGTCTGTGTTTGAATTCTTATGGAGCTGAAGAAGTGCTACAAGCAAAGGGCAGTCACTGCAGGCAACAGAGCATGTACCCTATCCTAGCCACTGCTCACTGCCTCTCTAATTAGACTTTGACACAGCCGGTGTCTCCTCTAACATGCTTTGGGTGTGCCAGTGCAGGTCCCTGGTAAGAAAAGGGCCAGGAGGGTGATTATAAACAGCAGCAGGTCCCAAGGCAGTTGGGCCTGTTGCCACCAGTGCGGACAAAGCACCTGGTTGGGCCTGGAAGAACCCAGTGGCTCCAGGCTGGACTATTTAATGCCAGGGAACTGCTATTGCTCTGCATCCAGCCTCCCTTGATGGGTGTACAGAGATTTGTCATCCTCTGGGAGTGCTGTCACCGTGCTGTCCCCACACACTTGTAGAAGCACCTGGACTCTGTTATTTGCTACTCAGAGCCTTGTGAAGGCGTCAGCTACTGCAATGGGCAAGGAAGCTTTTCCCTCTTCAGTAAGTGAACCACTGGTAGCTGGCAGATGGGTCAGTGACATTAAAACCTCTTTCCTAACTGCTCTAGTTTCTCATTACTTATTTCTCTGCCCTCCAGGATTTTGCTGGCCTGAATGGTGCACTGTTCACTGTGTGTGGTTTGTTGGGTGCTTTCCTGCTCGGCATGTATGTCGACCGGACGAGGAAGTTCATAGAGTCCACCAAGATTAGTTTCTGTCTGAGTGCACTTGCCAGCATCATGTTTGCAGTGGTGAGTTCCCCTTTGCATTGTGCCATTCCATTGGGCTTATTTCTGTTGCCATCTGATAAATCATCAACTTAAACCAAGGTCATTTGATGTGATACTGTTTATTAAGCTGTGTGTTACGCTTCGGGATTATCTCTCTGGGCTAGGAATGTTTTAAAGAAAAACCCTTTACTGAGGATTTGAGGGTTTAACCCTTTACTGAAAATTTGCTCACTGTGGAGCCTGATACAGACTGATTTGGGATATATATAAATTGGCATAATTTTACTTCCATATACTGGTTCACCATGTTTGCTTTCTGACTCCCAAGACCATTCTTTCAAAAAAAAGAAAGGGAATTGCTAAGTATTTATCTTACAAAAATGAACAAGAATGTAATGTTTTCCCAACCACTGCCTTCAACAGTGGTGGATGTCTGGGTTGTAACATTAGCAGAAAGGGCCTAGTTACATTCTAGTTCTGAAGTAGTTCCTTGAAGGGGGGACAAGAGAGACAGAAGAGGAGAACACTTGAATTCAGCCAGGTGAGGAATGCATAACCTGGAGACTTTACACCCATGGGACCAGAGTACAAGTACGCACGCAAGTATTGCCAGTGGGAGCCATCACACAGCAGGAATCTGACCGTGACGCACAGGACTCCCAGTGCTGCAGAGAACCCAGAACGGTGCAGGTTTCTGCTTTCCCAGCAGCCTTATGCTGTTCATTTCTCTAGTGTGATGAAAAATCCAGACTTTCACTAGAGGGTGATCACACCGTCTCTGTGGCCAAGACTTCTCCATTTGGAAGAGACAGACAAATGCAATGCCTTAGTCAATGTAGGACAAGGTGCCTAAAGCAAACCTTGCATTTTCCCCTTTCATGTTCTGGCATTTGTTTTGAGGATGATCTGAGTACAAGTCAGCTTGCCTGGCCTCAGGTAAAGCACTGAGTAGGCAAGAGGCTGTGTTAGGAGCAACCAGCAAACCTATTCCTCCTCCCCTTCCCTCCTTCACCTTCATCCCATACAGCTGAACTATTAGTTCAAAGTAGTAGAACAAAAATCACCCATTCAAATCTGTTTGATCCCTCTGCGCTTTGAACTCAGATTCCAGACATACAGAGTTTTCCTTGACTTAACCAGTCAAGCTGGGCCAGGTCTGCTGACGTGCCAGGACAGACACCTCATGTTCCTCTGTGGGAATTTATTAAATGGTTAAGGAAAGAGGTACCAGCAGTGTGGCTGCAAAGTACTTTGTCTTTACTAGCATTGGCTGGATAAGGTCATGCTCTTTTCTCCAGAGTTAGAGACAAGGCTGTTTCTAGGCACTAAACTAATCTCCAGGTTTTGTAAATGTTTCAGGTAGTTTTTTGTTTGCTCTTTGTTTAGGGTCTTTTAATGTTAAAATCCAGAGTTACAAACGATGTCTGACTGATTTTCCTTATCACTGAGCTGCAGCAACCCAGAATTCTCACACATAACCCAATGCAAACATAATTTCCAAAATGTCACTTTGCTTTGGGAGGAAGGTGTGTGTTTCACTTGGCCCTAGAGAGATGCTGAACATACTCCTGGTAAGTTACTGAGTCAAGTTACAGTAGTACAATTGTACCAGTGCTTTGCAGATAATTCTGCTGATCCCCTCCTTAGTCAATTCAACAGTTAGCTCTCCATTTTGTAGCCTTTTGTTGACTCTAGAGGGTTGAAAGTAAAAAATTGATTTCAGGAACAGGTATGGAATATACTGGTGAGTCACCCCCTGAGACTTCCTGCAGGTTAAGGGTTCAGAGACTTTCTGCACAGCAATGGTAACATCGAAACTTTGGTATTGCTTTCTTTGCCTGCAGACTTCTCGGTTCAGACATCAAGCCATCATGTTGGCCATCACCAGTTCGCTCTTTGGTTTCTTTGGTTTTGCCATCTACCCCATTGCCATGGAGCTGGCTGTGGAGTGCTCCTACCCCGTGGGAGAGGGCACGTCTACAGGCTTGATTTTTGTTGCAAGGTAAGCAGGCAGATTAAATCCAACTGACAGGTGAGCTTGGGTTCCAACATACACAGACACACACAGACACACACAGGGGTNTCACTTGGCCCTAGAGAGATGCTGAACATACTCCTGGTAAGTTACTGAGTCAAGTTACAGTAGTACAATTGTACCAGTGCTTTGCAGATAATTCTGCTGATCCCCTCCTTAGTCAATTCAACAGTTAGCTCTCCATTTTGTAGCCTTTTGTTGACTCTAGAGGGTTGAAAGTAAAAAATTGATTTCAGGAACAGGTATGGAATATACTGGTGAGTCACCCCCTGAGACTTCCTGCAGGTTAAGGGTTCAGAGACTTTCTGCACAGCAATGGTAACATCGAAACTTTGGTATTGCTTTCTTTGCCTGCAGACTTCTCGGTTCAGACATCAAGCCATCATGTTGGCCATCACCAGTTCGCTCTTTGGTTTCTTTGGTTTTGCCATCTACCCCATTGCCATGGAGCTGGCTGTGGAGTGCTCCTACCCCGTGGGAGAGGGCACGTCTACAGGCTTGATTTTTGTTGCAAGGTAAGCAGGCAGATTAAATCCAACTGACAGGTGAGCTTGGGTTCCAACATACACAGACACACACAGACACACACAGGGGTGTGGGTGCAGGTTGAGAAGAGCATGGACATCAGTGCTTGCCAACCTGCTTAATGTCTTTCTTGAGTCTGTACACAGGCCTGTGGCAAGGGGGAAGCTGGCTGGCTGAGCCATAGAGCTGAAGAGCTAAGTATTTTAAAACAAGGAGGACTTTGTGGAAGAGGTGGAAGAAAAGCAAGAAGGAAGATGAAGGTCTCCCTTGCTTGGCACAAAGCATAATTTAACCATGCCGAGCACCACCTGCCTTTGAAGCAGATGGGGGTTGCATGCCTGAGAGAGGCACCCATTCACCCACAACAGTACACAGATGAGTCAGTTCTCCGTGCTTTGCTGCGGGAGATGGGGCTCATCAGTCACAACAGACAGGACAGTGACTGTTCTTCCTGCTACAAATTTACCTGCCTAGGGCTGACTCTGGACTTCAGCACGAATGACTTGCTGGAGCTCTAAGCTGTGACACAAGTGATCTGGTGCCATGTGTTTGTGTCAGATGGAGATGCAGCAGCAAGAAACACCAGTCAGTGAGAGGGATCAGACACTGCCTTTGAAGGCTGTTGTCTCTCACTGGTTGTGGACTTAGTGACTGCTGCCAGCCAGCTGTGAATGAGGAGGAGGGTGAAGCCATAGCCTGACTTTTTTACATCCTCAGTCCTGCAGTGAGAGGTGTTTCCAAGTTTCTGCCCGGTGAATATGCCTCAGCTTTTTGACAGGTGTAGTTCAACACCTGCTCACCTTCAGAGGGAGTATATAGTGATCCTGCCACACTGGCCCTGTGTCTGGAGTTGACCTGGACACGCTGTGGGCCAGAACCAGTTAATCAAATGCCTGGGCCAGAGGAATCCAGCAGTAGTGTTCTCTGCTAGAAGGACCATGCTCCAGAAAGAAGCATCATTCTCTTCCAGCTGGGGAAGGTGGCCTTGTCTGCAGCACTGGTAACTCAGGCAAGTAACAAGTGCGTGTTGGCTTCTTCCCACAGCCAGATTGAGGGTGTGATTTTAATGATTCTTCTACAAGCCCTCACAGTCCGTGTTTCTGAGGATCCATTCTCCACCTGTGCCCTTGACCAGGATGGAGCCCTGGACTGGACAAGTAAGTATGTCCTTGGGAAATGATGCTGGACACTCAGTTGCACCCCGTGTACTCCCCACTCTCCTGCACTTCTCAGTGTGAGGAACCCAGCAAGTCTGATTCCTATTGTAGTGTATCTTCTAAGGCCCTTTCCGAATCCGACGGTGCACTCCTTGGTGCTCCTGCAAGATTGAAATGAGAAGAACTGTGAAGTGCCATGAATGCCACTGCTGGCTCAGGGTTAAAATTTCTCCTGTGGTCACCCTGCAGAGACTTGAGTTTCGTCAAGCTAGAAGGCAGCTGTTCTGAGGGGAAGACACTGTCCATGTAGCATAACCAGGGCTGGTGTTCCTACTGGAGGCCAAGGTTACAGATGTTTTGACTGAAAGCTACCTCCCTTGCTTCTGCACAGCTGCCTGTGTTTGTAACATACTTGTACAGCCTTGTTCTGACTTATTCCAGATTTCTCTTCCTTTCCTAGCTGGCCAGGAGAAGAGACAGCAACTGAGATGAACAGGAGCACATAAGTGTTTTCAATGCAGGCTAAACCCTAGTCTTGATCTCTCAGCTGGTTCATATTTATGTAATACTGACACCTGGGGCACCGAAAGCAAAGGCTGACCATCATCTATTAAATATATCCTGCTTGGCTGAGCAGCGACTCCCCAGAACAAGGTCTACTAGCTGTAAAGGATTGAGGCTTCATAATAACTGTCCCCAAAAAGTAACTTGACTGCTTCATTTCTGAAAGCCTGCAATTTGCCATTTAATCACATCAGAGCTGAGTCTTGGGATTAGATACCCGTTCCTATTCCTTTTGTGGTCTGATGCATACAGGTAAACCTGTGAAGAAAGGGATAGAGGAGTTTATTTGGGACACTGGTGAAATGAGAACTACTTCCATGCTTTGTTGCATAGTCTTTTAGGTATACTTTTTCCTTCCCTTCAGAAAAGATTCTTTAAACACAAAGTAGTTGTTAATAAAAGTTCATTGCTCTCAGATGATACAAGAAGAAGCACTACCTGTGACGACCTGTTCTCTTATCTCTTATCAAGTGATTTGATTCAATCTTTTTTGTAATGTTTTTCACCACCCCCCAAGACACACACGTGTACACTTAGAGAGACACACACTCCTACAAGCACAATGTGTGCACTGGTGTAATACCACCAGCCTGGGGGGTCACGCAGGACACAGTGTTCTGGAAACCTTCCACATTCCACCTAAATACTCCTCCTATGCCAGTGTTAGGTAAAGCAGGATTTGTCTGTTACCAAACTGATAATGCTCCACTGTGGTCTGCATCCTGTTCTCAGGGGTATCCCTTGGGAGGAGGTCAGACAGATTGTGCTGTTTTGGGGAGGTGACCTGTATACTTCTTCACCAGTGGGGGGTTTCGGATTCACTGTCTAAAAGTGTATCTCTCTCACAGCTCCAGTACTGGTGCTGGCTGGCCTCTGCAGTGCTATGGCTTGTTTCTACGTCATCTTCTTCCATACTGACTACAAGCGGCTTCGTGCTGAGACAATCAGTGCTGATTTGGTCAAGGCGGAGGATACAGCAACAGCAGATGTTCCTGAATCCTAAACAGGCCAAAAAGGGGATGCCAAGGGCCAAGGACTCAGACTTGTGGACAGGGACCAATCCTGAGCTAGTACACTGGGATATCTCTGTCCTGTTGCACAACAAGCAAGGACTAGAGCAAATGGCACCTTTGCTGTGCATCCCTCAGTCTTGTGTTTATTTGGGGATCTGGACTGTTAATGAAAGGCTGTCCTGCCAGAACGGTCAAAGCAGGAATGGATAGCTGTGCACACAACTGAAATTTTAACTGACTTGATTCAAGCTAAAGAAATGTTACAGTGCAGGGTAGCATCATATTTCAGCCATTTTTTTATTTTCATGTACGTGGATCAAGGGTGAAGGTTTTCACAAAGATGGAACCCAGTGGAAAACTTCTATTTAAGGACTGTGGTTCTTGTACAGCATAACAACTCTTCCACTTCGGATGGAGCTAATTGTGTCTCTTAGCTAAAGGGCAGTAGACACTAGAGCATCCTTCCATTCCAGCGGGGATGTGTAAGTATGCGATCTGTAATACAAGTCTGTTACAATGAGTCACTTTGTCTTCTCCTACAAGAGGAGAAAAGCCTTGCCTATAAAAGAAAATATCAGTAACCAGGAGAAGTTAAATACAGCAGCATTTCTCACCCCTCTGGTTCCCTGCTAAATGCTGAGACATTCAGGATTAACTTGTTTCACTTGGGATTCAGTTTCTCCACCTGTGTTGCAATTTCAGTGGTTTAAGTTTTCCACAAGAAGATGAACCTGCTGATTTAGTATTGGACCAGTGTGATGCTCTCCTATAGAGTATCACTCTTTGGGCAATGACACCATAGTGCCTGGCACGGTGGAAGCTGGCAGAAGAACTGGCAAAGGTGACCGTTTAGTGCAGGGACATGTCACAAGTTTCTACAGGTGACAGGGCCTTTGTGAGGGAGACCAAGTAAGAAACATTAACACCTTCCCGTTCTCTCTGCAACTGACATCTGTTCTTTAGTGTTAGAAGAGATCGGAAGTGACACAAAAGATCCTATTTGGAGTTCAGTTACACTGACAATTACAGTGGGTACAATTGGATTTTTCATTTTACAGTACTTCCACAGCAGTGTAGTGTCCTGCTTTGGTGTTCGGGTCTAGGTGTACTACCTGAGAAATTCTTACTTTATAACACTTAAGTAGTAAAAAAAAAAAAAAAAAAACCGTAATTGGGATTTTTTAAGTCNGTACTTCCACAGCAGTGTAGTGTCCTGCTTTGGTGTTCGGGTCTAGGTGTACTACCTGAGAAATTCTTACTTTATAACACTTAAGTAGTAAAAAAAAAAAAAAAAAACCGTAATTGGGATTTTGTGATGCTTCATATCATATGTATTTCAAGGTAATCTGAGTATTTGCTGTTAAGGGACCTTGATGCAAATTGAACCTGTGACTAGCTATATCCAGTCCAGCTAGAAGATGATCCCAATGCTGAGGAACACCGTACAAAGGAGCTCTCTCAGTGCCTGAATTCTCTTGCCCATTAGCAACTGGAAAGCTCTTCCTTTGTAAAACACGCATTTGCATCCTTCTAGGGAGCCTACTCGTTCCTACAGCTCCAGTCTTGCTCCCATTAGTAAGCACTGATGTTTATCAAAAGGAGCAGGAAAGAAGTCTGAAACCAAAGTGAAACAAAATGGTTTAAACCTGTCAAAAGAATGACATTAGCTGCCTTTTGCAAAACTAACTGGTCAGCTCTGCAGCCCTGGAACTAACACACCAAACAGATTAACACCAAATTTACCTGCCACTTCTGAATTCCACTGTACTGGGAAGCAAGAAGCACGTGATACTTTATAATTTTATATATTTACAAATTTTTATGTTTTTTAATAAAGGGTGGTTAAGAAAAGATTAATCTCTTCTCACTGTGTCAATCTTTACAAACATTTTTTGCAGGGGTGTGTTGGATCTGCTATGCAGCACCAAAGCAAAGGCCCCTGTATTTTTCACATGTCATTAACTTGTGCTTACAATGACAATGTGTGAAGATTAATCTCAGATCCCAAAAATGACCATGTGAAATTAGCTGTAGGTTAAACTATGGTTAGCTCTATTGAAGAAGAGGTTAAAGGAGTAAGGAAATACTGCTAGCAATTGTCTCCAAAATCTGCTGTTGCCCTGGTCAGATAGTCTGCCTTGTACCAGCTGAGACACTATTATCTTTATCCAAACAAAAAAAGAGATTCTTGAAAGGGGAGATTTTTCCCTCTACTAATGTACGAGACATACAAGTGTGTGAGGCTCTTTCTGGATTCCTAAGGAGTAGTTTCTCCCTCACTGTATGGTTACTCATACCCTGACAGAGCGTCCTAAAGGCATGATGGCCCTGCCAATAGTGAGGCCAGGCAACTCATGCAGGTTCCTACTTTGCACCATCAGCTGCTCCTGCTGGCTCAGGTAACTTCACATTCTGAGTTTAGAACAAAAGAGGCTCAAGTGTCCATGCTAGTCTGTAATTACCACCATACCTGAAGTAGAAGTCAAAGGAGAGGAGATGGGACAGTTGTGTCCCTCGTCCCATCACAGCAGTGGATCAGAGAGCAGCCCTCTGAAACAGGCAGGGATACACAAACTTGCTGTGGCTGCAATCTGAGGTCTGCAAAGCAGCCTCTCCCTACAGCAGTTCTGTCTGGGTGGGGACAGGAGACACCACCAGGGTGGATAGGGCAGATCTCAGATTGCAGGAAGAGACACGTTTTTCCTGGAGCAGGGACAGGCAGCAGACCTGCCTGCAAAACGTGTGCTCAGGTGGTGCACCTCCTGCAGCACGTGGCTGAGCTGCAGAAGACAGTGAAAAGACTGCATAACATCAGGGAGACTGAGAAGGCATCAGATAGCTGGTTCCAAGTACAGCCTGCAGTGGCCCCATAAGCCAATAACCAAACAGTGAAAAAGCACTTAAGGGAGGGGTCTAATAGTGCAGAAGAATGGAGGCTTGCAACAGCAAGGACTGCAGGAGGAAGAGACTCCCCTGAAGGCTGAAGTGCCATTGCATAACCACTTTTGTTGCTCTGCAGACTGAAGAGAAAAGACCTGCCACATCACGTGTGACAGCTGAGTAAGGCAGCCCCATCTGTTCCCTGTATAACAACCAGTAAAGCAGCCCCATCTGCTCCCACATCACAGCCAGCACAGCTAAGAAAAGGCAACAGGTGATAGCAGTAGGTGACTTCTGAGAGGCTCAGAGGTACTCGTCTGATGACCTGACATGCTCTCTCTCGTGCTGCTTACTGGGGAGTCATAGTAGGGATGTCACTGAGAGACTACTGAGCTTTGTACAGTCTATTAAACACTGCTGTTTCATCAATCCTCCCCTCAAAGGGAANTTTAGCCTCTTCAGGGTGCTAAGGGATAAAGTCCTGGAGGCAAGGGAAGCCCAGGTAAGCTGGTTGATATTCAAGGATCACCTCCTTCAAGCTCAGCAGTGATGCATCCCAGCAAGGAGCAAGTCAGGCAAAAAATGCCAGGAGGCCTGAGTAGATGAACAAGGAACCCTGGACAAACTCAAACACAACACGGAAACACACAGAGGATGGAGGCAAGCACAGGTAGCCTGGGAGAAGTGCAGAGAGATTGTACAAACTGCCAGGGATCGAGTTAGAAAAGTCGTGTTACAAGGCCTGATTTTTGGCAGCTGGGGTGGGGCCACAGAAGTGGCTTCTGTGAGAAGCTTCTGGAAGTTTCTACCATGTCTGGCAGAGCTAAACCCTGACGGCTCTGAAAATGGACATGCTGCTGACCAAGGCTGGCCTAATTATGAAAATTGAGAGGATGGTAACACCTCTGTGATAACATATTTAAGAAGAAAGAAAAACAAAGGTGGCAGCGCAATTTTAATTCTATCCAGAGAAGAGGAGGAGGTGAGAACATGTGAGGGAAACAACATGGAGACAGTGAGAAACCTGACAGCCTTCACTGAGTCTTGTCTGCCACTGAGGAAACAGAGGAAAAGAAGCCATGAAAGATGCTGCTGTACTCATCATACAACCTCATCTTAACCTGCCTTTTTCTTGCCAAGCAAGCTGTGAGTGGAAAGGGGGGGGGGGGTCCCCACTCAGGGGCTGCTGTTTCTGGAAGCGTGTGGTAAGCAAAGGGGAGACATGGAGGGGCTGAGGAAGGGTTGCTGATGGACAGTGCTCGGTGTCACCACGGACGAGACAAAAGCACTCAGGCTGGGGCTGCTTAGGTCAGCTGGGGTATTGACAGAGGCAGGCTTCATTCTCCCAGTATCATCCAGGATGGGTGGGCTGTCCATCTGCAACAGGGCAGAGTCATAAGTTGGGCAGAGGGGCTCTACTCCCCAAAGAGGAGGTGGTGACTCCACACCACGCAGGATGCAGGAGATTACAAGTGTCTTGAAGGTGTCTTCAGGGATGTCACCTTCCTGACCAGTCCAACCAACAAGCCTGCGAGGGAGCTGGGGAGTCAATCTAAAGCTGTTCCTCTGCTGACAGTCACCAGACGTCCCTGGGTTCCACCATGCTGTCAAAATGGTCAAAGATCCTGTGGCTAAAGCAGCAGCCCGTCCATTTGGATGGGTAGCCCTTGTATGCACACTGCTTTGTCTCTTCCCTCCCTCCCTAGTCCAGCAGTCTTCACTCCTATGGACCCTTGCCCACAGTGAGAAAAGACAGCACTTCCCACCTGTTCTGACCTGGTGCTTACTGTTTGCACCAAGAACACAGACTATGCACACCCAGCACAATCCTGCTGATGCTCCAAATGTGCCAGGAATGGGGGATGATAATGCAGCCCAAGGAGTTCATTGCCCAGCCTCCCCCCAAATGAGTCCTCCTCCGCTGCTTGTAGGAGAAAGAAAAGATCATAGAACTGAGCAAGTTACACATCCAAAAATCAAACAGTTGAAGCATAAGCATCACTTGCCTAAGTCTGTCATTCTGTCACTCCACAGCAATTTCAAGACCTTTTGGTAGTTGCCTGTGGGCTAGAGAGAGTTTCCCAAAGGCTTTTATTAAGCCAAAGGCATTGCTGCCACAGCCAGAAAGGAGAGTCATGTAAAGCTGTTGTTGCTTAGTTGTATGGAGCTCAGGGAGTTGACTGGTGCCTGGCCTCAGAGACATCAGAGGATTTTCCCTGGCTGGGGCACTCAGGTGTCACTCACAGCAGCAGAGGTGATCTGGGAGGGGAAAACTCCATTTGGGGACCGGGAAGGGTTTCCTTACAGGAGATGTGGGCATTGCTTCCATTCATCCTAGGGCCAGACAACAATTGTGGCCTCTCTGCCATTTCTAGCATGACACCCACTGCTGCCGCACCAGTGATGGAACAGCTCAACATCCCCAGCTGCCCCCAGATCCCACAGCGCATGGGAAGCATGGCCATGGAGCTGGACAACTGCTCTCCCACCTGCCTGGACAGCTGGGAGGAGGCCAGCTGTGTACTGCCACGGCTGCTCTGCTTCTGCTAAGTGTGCCTCCTGCAGTGGGCTGGGAGCAAGCCCGAGTGCCCCCTCTGCAAGAGGAAGGTGACCGCCATCCTGCGCTTGGTGTGGAGAGATGATAACTTTGAGGAGTATGTCATTCCACCCCACAGGGCACCATTGGACATGGTTCACCTGAGGGCACAAGCTTCCAGATACCCAGCTGCCCCTGCTCTGCACAGCAACTCTCTAGCCATCAGTGGGAGGATAGCTACCTCCAGTGGCTGAAGGTGAGCACAGCGACCAGAACTGCAATATGTGTGAAGTTGTGCTCACTGGTGAACGCTTTCATTTATAGAGAATTTTTTTTTAAAACTCAAACTTAACACAAAAATAATGGACCCTGCTCCAGGTTTGCATTTCTGCAATTGATCCCCAGGGCAGACGTTTCCAGCCAGGGGAACTCCACAGTCAGCCCATGCCCCACCGATCACCCTCGCAAGTCCTCCTCCTCAGTGCACCCTCAGTGCCCCACATCCCGAGGCTCTGCTCTCCCACCAGCCTGCACTGCCCGCTGCAACCTCACTACAGCAGCGCCCAAATTCCTCCTCCTGCCCGGAGTCACGACTTGCTGCTGCTCTCTGTGTCAGCCCAGGGCTGGACCCTGCCAAGGCAGGAGCCCCAAGAAATTCAGCAAGGGGAAGTGCAAAGTCCTGTCCCTGCTTGCAGTGAAAGAGAAGTGGGCGAACATGCAGAACAGGCAAATGTGAAAAGAAAGAGCCAAATGATGGATATAATTTATTCAAGCCTTTGTTTTCCTTGCTTTTTCTTGGCTGGTTGTTGAGATGCACTATTTTTACTGTTCTTTTCAGTTTTAAAATGCTTTATCGCTCTGTATTGGTTTAGCACTATCCCCCCTCTTCCTCTACCCCGCGTGTTAGATCCCATTCCCAAGCCATTCCCCCGGTCTTCCGCTTATGGCCTTCCCCCTCCCTTTATTCCAGTACCTTCCCTGCCCATCACCCAAACCCCTCCCTTGCTCCAGTCCTTTCCCTGTCCGTCACCTAAGTCCTCCCAGCTTTCCCTTGTATGGCTCCTGTCAGTCTCCCCAAACCCTGCCCCTCCAGTACTCCTCGATGCCCCATTGGAGCATGTGACCCTTCTCCCTCCGCCCCTTTGGGTGATTGGGCCCTGTCGCTGTCCTTCCCCTTGGCGTCCCTCTCCTGGAAAACCCCCATTGGCTCCTGGTGAGGTTCCACCCTCTGTTCCTCCCCATATTTAAGCTGTTGCACAGGCTGTACCCTAGTCGTTTTTTTGCTTCCGGACTCCGTGGAATAAAGACTTCTGAATCGCACCCGAGGAAAAGGTGTCCTTGCCTTCCTTTACCCCTCTCCTCGCCGGGGTGACTGGTGGACGGCCTTGGGGCTTTGGCCCTCTGGAACTTGGAAGAGCTAGAGCTCCAAAGGAACAGCAGCAGGACCCTAGGTGCCAGGCTGCTCCTTGCTCTCGCTGCGGTGGCCAAAGCGAGCTAGCCCTGGTCAGAAGCGGTCACCATGACAGCTGGTGAATAAAACTGTAATGAGTGGGGAGGCAGAGGAGCTGTACTGGGGTAGCCAGGATGTGTGCAAAATCCTTTGCTGTGAAACGAGCAGCTAACTAAAGGAAAAGTTGCACAGAACTCGCCAGGTAGTTGTAAAACTTTATGGCCATTGTGAGCCTAATTTGTGGAAAAGCAGCACACCTCAGTGTTGAAAGCAGTCCATTCAGACAATGCACCTTGTAGAGAAGAACCCAAATTTTGGGCTGAGTAGAATTGGGCAGGGTATGGAGTCTTGTGGAGCCAGCAAGAGCGATGGCTTATTTGGGTGTATTTGGAGTTTGGCAAGACAGTCTATGGACCCTTTGGTACGGACTTGGAGAAATCTGAGAAAGTCTTGGTGGGGTTTAGGTTTTTTGTGGACATTTTAGATGAGTCTTTGCGGGCAGCTGGATTTGATTTGAGATGTATTGCTGGCCCAAGAGTGAGATTTGAGTTTAGTGGAAGACTTTGGGGACCTGGACACAGGATATGGGAACTTTTGGGGGCCATGGACAAGCTTGCAGTTTCAGTGGCTCTTGGGAGGGTCTTAAAGATGTTTTCTGGACTACAAAAAATGTTTATGGGGTGTTTGTAGGAAATTAGGGTTTCTGGGTCTTTGAAGAAGGACTTTCAGGGGTTCAGAAGCAGGGGTTGAGAACTTTGGGGGCTGTGTGGCAGTTGTGTGGGGTTTTGGGGGTAATTGGGTATGGTTTACAGCTATTCATGACACCTGGATGATATTTTCCAGATCCCATTCAGAGAACCCTTTGGATGTATTTGGACACCTTGAAAGCTGTTTTGGGAGTATACTGACAGGATTGCAGAATACTGGAGATACTCAAGTAGGCTATCAAGTAGGGGATAAGTGGAGGTACCCTGGAGCAGGACTTAAGAGTGTTTTGAGCTGCTGGCATGGGGATGGGGTATTTGGAGGCATTTAGGGAGTGTTGGGGGGCATTTAGGTAAGGTAGGGGGAAGCTGCTGAATAAGGTTCAGAGGGAAGGGACTACAGTAGGGTTGGGGATGTTTTGAGGCCCTGGGGCAACTGAGAGGTTTTTCAGTTTAGTCAGGCAGGGATTTGGGGTCCTGAGGCTCTTGCATCCAAAGGAAAGCTACAAAGATGGTGAAGAGCCTTGAGGGGAGGCCATATGAGGAGAGGCTGAGGTTACTTGTTCTGTTCAGCTTGGAGGAGACTGAGGTAAAACCTCATCCTATTGTTCAACTTCCTTGTGAAGGAAGGTGGAGGGGCAGGCACTGATGTTGCTGGTGACCAGTCACAGGACCTGAGGGAATGGCCTGAACTTGTGTCAGGGGAGGTTTAGGTTGGATATTACGAAAAGGTTCTTAACCCAGAGGGTGGTTGGGCATTGGAACAGGCTCCCCAGGGAAGTGGTCACAGCACCAGCCTGACAACTGTTCAAGAAGCTCTTGGACAATGCTCTCAGGCATATGGGTGACTCTTGGGGATCGTCCTATGCAGGGCCATGAGTTGGGCTCGATGGTCCTCATGGGTTCGTTTCAACTCAGAACATTCTGTGTTTCTGCTGATTATGTGAGGACAAGTCTTTGGGGACCTCAACCAGAGCTCTGGGTGTTTGAGGCTCTGGGGCTGGTTCGGGCTTTTCTGGGGGCACCAGAGTCGGATTGCGTGTGCGCAGGGATCACCAAGAACCCCGAGGTAGTGTGGAGGAGCCTTTTTAAACTGACCGGACGTCTGGCGATGGGCTGGCTCGCCGCTGCACAGACATGCTCCGGGCACGCCTTTGCTCCCGCCAGCAGAGGACATCCCGCCGCCGTCCCTGAGCTCCTCAGCGCGCTCCCGCCGCAGCCCGGCCGGCTCCCCACGGTGCCGTGCTCGGGGTGCTGGCGGCCGCCGCGGACGGGCAGCGGTGCCGCGCAGGCCGTCTCGGGAGCAGTGCGT
>VYZQ01027689.1:12505-29087 GCA_013400655.1 Mystacornis crossleyi | reverse complement strand
ATTTGCTGTTGGTATTGTCATAGTTTGGCTAACCAGGTGGACTTTCCTAACTCTGATCATTGTTGTGGCTTGTATCACATAGCACTGTTTGCCTTCCTTTCTCTCCCTTATGCATTTTTTTATTCTTGCAGATTTCAGAAGCATACTATTTATTTTATTTCAGATGGGTTTTTGTCATTGGTCAGAGTCCAACAATTTTAACATGGGAACATTTTTTTCAAATTCATGTAAATCCAGTTTTTGAAAGCCCTTCACTTTCCCCAAAGATTTCTTCAGTGGCAATAATAAGTTTAATATTCTACTCCAATGAAGTAGTCTAAAAAAATTACCCTTAGGAGTATAGTTCCTATTGTTTTCCTTTAAAAAGTGGAGCCTTTTAAAGTTTTTTTAAAGTTAAAAGTTTTTTTAAGATTTTCTCTGTTCCCACTGGTAATGTGTCCCTCATATTTCCTTCTCTTTCAGCAAGGTCAATGTCTTATCTAAGGCTGCTATGAGAGACTCAAAATTACATAGTATAATTCAGTAAACCTTATGCTACGTGCTGTGAGCTATTTTTGTCCTCAATATGGTAGAGAGGATTTGACCAACAGTTTGCTATCCACCTGCCTGTAAAACACAGGACTCACTGCACTTCTGCAGCAGCTCACCAAGAATCCTGCTCATAAAATATCTTCATGACTTCAGAGTTTTGTGCAAGTAAGGTGCCAATTAATAATCATAATGGTAGAACACAGCCCTGAAATAGCTTAGAAAATGAACATGCTCTACCAGTGAAACAGAAATTAATTAATGATGGGTTCTGGTTTGCTACAGAAGGTGCGAATAACTGTATTGATGCCAAACCCAGTGGCCTGTATTTACATGGCATACCTGAAGACTACTTTCACAGTAGAAACATGCAAAATTAAAGGGCTTGGGGATGGCTTCAATCACAGCAGAATAGTTCTAGCTACCAGATAATCATTTCAATGCGTGACTTGATATGAAAAGCAACACTCAAGTTTCCAACTTGATGTGAATCAAGTGACACACTGCATAAAATAAATATGCAACGGAGATAAAAAGTATATTTAACATTATGTGGGCATGTATGGCTCATTGAATGCTTTCACACTTTTCATGTGATTTCTTTGAAAAAGCTATGAAATAGAGTCTATGAGGCAAAACCTTTTTATAATAAAATATAAAAGAATTACTGATGGATAGTAACTGACAACCAGATACTAAAATGAAACTTTAAAATTGATTAGATCATAAAAACAACCAAAAAAAAAAAAAAAACCAAAAAAACCCCTATGTCTTTACTTAAGAAAAACAGTTAGATTCCCTAGTGCTACTATAAGTCATAAATAACATAAGTTTATTAATCTTATATAGCAAAGACATGATTGAGCAAAGCTATTATTGTAACAAGCATTCTCTCCCTAATATTTCAGCAATATCAAGGTGACTTTATCCAGGAAAATCTAGCATAATATCTTACTTACAACTAACAAATGGGCACAGAATCTTGAACACTTTATGTACCGAAACAAACTGCATATTATTTTTCTGACTTAAATGAACATAAAAGCACATCTTTACTCTTAAACCACATTTTTATGTAATACTCTTTAACACTCCCCTTGAAAATTGCTTTTGGGTTGCAGTCACAGCACTGCTGCTGTTTTTTGACCATGATATTTTCTGTTGCTAGCATGATAAGACACCTTTACAGCCTCATAAACGGTAGGTGTAAAGACAATTTATGATGTGGGAAATTTGGAAAACCTTGATATCAAATATTTTTGGTTTGTTTACTCCTAACATTAAACCAATACATTCTAAAATTGGAATCTGATTCCTTACAGCATAACTGATGCTTCTTACATTAGGGGCTACTCTCACTGTTCTAGTAGCTACACTTTTATTTGTTTGTTTCTTAGTTTAAATCAAATTCATCAATGCTTCCACTGCTTCTTGAATCTTGAAAATTCTTCTATTTTTGTTGGCACAGGCCAAAAGAGAAACCTTTTGAAGTAATTTTGTCATGTTATTCCTGAAAAAGTAGCACATCATTTTCAGAAAGCATTCAGTGTCTGGTGCATGACATAGAACAAACTTTGACTTTGTGATTTTAAATGTTTTACTGCATATTTTTGATGGTATCTTATAATGCTTTTATTTAGGATAAGATTTGGGATTTCAGCTATTTCAGTTCACCTGTTCTCTTTGTTCCTACACACTCTTGAGAGATCAATTCAAATACTTTGTTGAAGAGAATAATGCTTTCACTTTGATTAAGTGCTCACATTTATATAGAGATGTTTTATTTAAGGTGAAATTTTCTTGGGTGCAGAATACTTCCTTAACAGCTTAAGCTTTCCTCTCAGAAAATCTTTAGACCTTGAGAAGGCACAGTTGCCTCATCAAAATGGATTCTCATTTTCTATTACAACAAATGCTTTAATCCTTGGTATTTAAAAGAAAACCTTTCATGAGTACCAGCACAGTAGTGACATATCTAAGGAAATGGCTTTCTTACTGAACTGGCTGTGTCTTCTGAATTAGAACTTTCTTAGTGCTTGACTGATTTATTGCATAAAATCTAATTATTTGTCAATTGTGTCTATAATTCAGGTTTGGTTTCTAACTTTAAAAATGGGTGAGCAAGAAAGAATGAAGTAAAAGTTGCTGAAGTTTCCTAGAAAAACATTAATGCTTGAGTATCCTGGGGCAATCAATTTTTATTTAATATTTCTTAACTGTATTAATAAGTCTTCAATTTGTTCATATTTCAATTACATGACTAAATTACTGAATTTACGCACCTGGTATTTCCTTTAAACTGATAAGGAGATTTTGGGTGTTACAGAAACTACTCAAATATCCTGACATTAGATGTCTAGATGTCTTTTAGTACACTTTACTGGTTTGTTAATTGTATTTAGGTCCTAATTGTATTTAGGTTTGTAATTGTATTATTAAGTACTTTGAAGTAGAAATACCAGTTTGTTTTAGCTCAGTCAAGGAGGAAACTAGCTACTAAAATGTGTCACAGAATTTCAGAATCATAGAATGTTTTGGGCTGGAAGGGACCATAACGATCATCTGGTTCCAGCCATGACAGGGACACCTTCTACTAGACCAGATTTCTCAAAACACCATCCAGCTTGGCCCTGAACAGGGATGGGACATCACAACTTCTCTGGACAACCAATTCCAGTGCCTCAACACCTCACAGTGAAGAATTTCTTTCTAATTTCTAGTCTATATCTACCTGTCTTGGGATGACTTTATGATGTTGTATCCCCTATCGCTGCTCTATGCCCAGACATGAATCTTGTGCCTTGGTGTGCCTTTAAAGCTGGGTGTGAGAGAAAGAAAACAAAGAAGCCAGGCGAACTTTTCAAAGCAGTTTTGTGTTCAAGGACACAGACACACACTCCTCTGCATGCTTCTGTGGCAGCAAGAGTGGGGGAAGCACCCTTCCTTTTTTTTTCCGAGCTTTTCGACTTTTTCTCAGGAGAGAGACAGAGAGTTAAAATTCTTTGCTGTTTAGCTGGCTCACTAGCTGAGGCAAAAACTTTGCTTGGACTGTTCTGCTCCGGTTTGGATCACCAGCACCGGGAGGCCCACGCCACGGCATAGAGGGGCCATACGCCAGCTCTGGAGAGAGAACAGCCACATCTACAGAAGGACTTCGAATTTCACCAGGTTCTCACCACAGCAAGAGATTTTATTATTTAGCATTATTCTTTTCCCACGTGTTTGTTAAATAAATAGGGGTTTTTTCCCTTCATATTCCTCTAAGGGACATTTCTATCCTGAACCTGGTGGGGGAGGGGTGACTGTAACCTGCCTTCTATCAGAGGATGTTGATTTTGGACGTTCCTCTGAATTTGTCTCAAGCTGGGACACTACCCTCTTTCAGTTTAAAGCCATAACCGCTTTTCCTGTCACTAAATGCTATTGTATAAAGTTCCTCTTCATCTTTCCTTGCAGGCCCCCTTTATGTGCTGGAAGGCTGCTGTGTATCTCTTTGAAGGGTTTATAGAAAATCAGATACAGAGATACTTTTTTCTTCTAACAGACACCAAACTAAATACAGGGTTGAGTTAAAACTCTAGTTAATGTCCACAGATTTAGATGACCCCAGTTTAGACTTCAGGTCAATCTTTGTGACCTATCTTAAAGCAGCATAGTATTAAGAATACTGAATTTCAATTGAAATGAAAGTGAGAAAGAATACATAGAGGGAAACAATATATTTCTAATTCTTTTCTATGCATACTTTTCCCATGCTTACTTTTGTTTGAGAATTTCTTTGAATCAGAGAAAGAAGTATAACAAAAATTTATTCTGGAAATTGTCTGAAAGTCTCTCATATCAACTACCTAGTTAGGAAACACTCATTATCTGAAATTCAAGTACAGATTCTTTCAAGTCCAGTGTAGCACTTATTAATTACCTGCATAAACATATATTATTGTGTGTTTATATCAGATTGCAAGGAGTGATGTTTATTATATAACAGTCTACATTAGAGTTGTTGACCTGTGTACTCATATGAATTTACAGCTGAAGATAATTTTTTTTTTTTTTTTTTGTGTGTGTTGTGTTCTAAATAATTTCACGTAGAGCATAAAAGTGAAGGTCCTTTTCTTCCAGAAACACAGTTTAAATACATACTGCTTGCAAAATATCTAAAAGAAAAGGGAAATTCCATTAAAAATAACTATAATAATGATTCTTACCACAATTTTTTTCTCTTAAACCCATATTAGCTTCCTAAGCTTAGTGGAAGAATCTGAAAATAGAAATGCCTAGATCTGTGTTCTGGAGATTATGACATCCAAGCAGTTTTACATGAACTTTGTGACATCAGGTGGTGTAATCAAAACTTCCTTAGTATTCTACTGTTTTACTTCAGGCTATCTAAGATGCCTAATTTTTCTGAATCAAACCAAGCCGAGGGAATAGCATTCTAGATGCAAATAATAGCTGAGAACTTGGCTAAAGGTAAGAAGAATTAAAAGAAATTCCACAATTAATTCTTCATCCAGATTTTGTTACTCTATTTAGATAAGAGGTCACTTTATCTACTCACTGCCAGGAAAACTTAAACAAGCCAAATTTCTGCTATAATTGCAGTTTCATGGTCTGAACATGGTATCACTGGGACCAAGATCTTAGAAATTAGAGAAATGATTTTGACATCCATGCAGCAAGGAGATCTTTCTGCTGTACTAGAAAACCTTTTTTTTTTAAGGGAAAAAAAATAAAAAGATAGCAAAAGGCATAGCCTTTGTGCCTCAGGGCACAGGCTCACCCTCAGCTGATGATTACGAAGTGAGTCAGTTAATGCACCATCAGCTGTAGAGACTATTCTCGCTCTTTCCACTGAAGTGAGTAGGCCTAATTTCTGGTGGGAATAAAATGCTGAACTAGAGAGATCTTTGGTCGGATTTTTTACAGTGGCCCTGGTATTTCATAAAAGCCCTTTCCCACTCAGTCCTAAGGTATAGTTTTAAAGGGTCATTTGTTAACTCTGTCTACAAACATATAAGGGCACTTGAACCAGTGCAGCTCCACTTCCATCCATAAGCATTAAACCTTACTAGAGGCTTTTAAAATAATTAATAGTCTGAGTAAGTTCATTATCATTTAAGATCTATTTTAGCTACACATATTAATATTCTGTTTTTGTTGCAAGGCTATTTAGATACTGCCATTCATTGATAATAAGTCATTTATTCCTCATTAACTGTTAGAATGGATGTAGATACTCATTATAGCAAGACAACAGACTCATTTAACTGCACACAGTACTTGATTATACACACGAACACTGACTGGAATGCAAATTTCCTTCTACATAAGTCTCATGTTGTTTGTTAATCTCACCATGGGATGAAGTATCTTATCTGCTGTACTTTTTTCTCCTCTTTTAGTATCTGTCTTAAATGGCAAGAACATAATAAAGATTGAAGATTATCTCAATTTGGGTAAACACTGGCACAAGAAATAAAGGTTTCCTCACACAAACTGCTGTTCAGTTTTAAAAATGTTATGTGAAATCATGTGTCCTTGCTTGACAGTTCTCCTAAAATCAGTCCAATCTTAAAATAGATGAGATTCAGATTTTGAAAATGTAAGGCTTTAACAAATACTCATTACACTGGTCATGGACATAAGCTTTTGTTTTTTCCTGAAATACCGATACTCTGTGTCCCAGCTACAGAAGTCAAAGGCCAGTCTCTCCCTGTTAAATGGAAATTAATTATATTCTCTGTCGTCTTCTGCCCTAGATTAAGTGTGATGAAAGCGATATCTTCTTTTTCTCTGTATATTTGTATTTTCTTTCATTTTTCTTTTCAGTTTTACCTGTTTACATTTACTGAAAATCACTATTTGTATATGCAGGAGAACTGCAATCATTCTTCTGTTCTTATGAAATACTGTGGCACATCTATGACTGGGGCATTGTAAAAGCCTTTTAGTAATGTAAGAAAATTACAGCTTAGGAACAAACTGAAGCTTTGTGTGATAGGTAGGTCAGGTCTACTGCTCTGTCTCATGAAAGGAGCTATACTCAGTAACACAACCGTATTTTTTGATGCAAACAATATAAGATAAATTTGTGTTGTTTTTCCATGGCCTTACTCAGGGATTCCCCACTGCAAATATGTATATGCACACAATTTGCAAGGTATAGGCTCATTCGCAGGTAGTGTACATAAGAACTTTTCTGTATGGTCAAAGATGTTTGCTCTTTTTGCAGGTAAATAGCTCTCTTCGTAAATGCAAACAGTGGCTCCGCATATTCCTTCCTGAAATACAGAGGATAGGTAACAGATCTGTCAAAAGCAGCTTAAAAACTGGAAGGAGAACAGAATTATGTTTTAAAGAAGAAAAATACCTTCATCAAGTCAGATGTCCCAGTTTTGCTGTTTGGCTGGCAGAAGGCCTTGCAGAGAAATTATCAGCTGCCTAGAGCAATAGTTCTTTCCCACTCTGAACTGAGAAAATTGCACTAGTCTTTGCTACCAATTAACACTTCACATGCAGAAATTCAGGGTTTTAACGTGGGTAAGGTTTTTTTTTATATTTCTTTCTGCATACTGAGGTGATCCCATTGAATCTGGCATTGTGTTATATGCATATCCAGACAATGTGATATTTACATGTGGTGTTGCACTGGTGTCATGGGTTGACACCTCTTCCTGCTTTTCAGGTTTTTCTTCCTTTTGGCTCTGNGATGAAGAGAACTTTTGTTTTTCTGGAAGTGCTTGTCCTTAAAATTATACCCCCTGCAGCTAAAGGTGAATCCTTGAACACGGTTGTGGCGAAAGCTGCGGATCAAGGTAAAGGAACCCTCACATGTCAACAGAAAACCACCCCAGACGGCGGTCGTGCTGTGACGTGGATGCCATGAGAAGATTGTTCTTGTGGAAAAGTTCTATAGCTGAGCAAAAGAGACTTCTCTCACTCAATGGACTGACATAAGATTGTTATAGAGGGGCAAACCAGCTGAATTGCTTTAAAGTTTGTGTCTTTATATTACAGGTGGATGGAGGAGGTGCCGGAGAAAAAGGGGGGTTAATTTGCTTTAATTCCTTTTTATTCCACTTTACTTTTAGTTGTAGTAATAAACTTCATTATATTCTTTAAGTTTGGTGCCTGCTTTGTATTCCTCCCTGTTCTTATCTCACAGAAAAGGGGAAAATGCGAATCAAACCACTACAACTGGTATGTAATGTCACACATACATCATACATGTATAATTGCCTATGATGTATCTACACATGGTAACTTAAAAAAATAATTTATTAAGTAATCATACTTTACCTTTTCTTTCACATTTGGGATTTATCAAAGTTGGACCATCTAGATTTTAAGAACAAATGTCACAAACATTCTGAAAAGAAGACTTTTTCTTAGTAAGAAATCTGTGTGGTCAAAACATGATTTTACACTGCAGAATAGCTCCACTGGAAAAACTTCAACTAGCCTATTAGAAACCTTTGAACAGGAAGGAGACGAGATATTCAGTATCTTGCAGGACTAAACTGTCCAAAGATCTATGAAACAAAGCTAGTGAAGAATACGCTGTTTATAGGAAGTAATACTGAAGTCTCCAAGTGCTCCTAATTTCTACCATCAGAAACCAGTTTTCCTGATCATATACTCTCAAAAGGAAATCACATTAAAGACTTTTTCCATCAACAATTTGGATTTTCTATTCTATTGTAGAATATTTCTATTGCACTTCCTTTCACGTCCTAAAGAGTTTTTGTTTTCTAATGGCAATATATATTTTGGAGATTCTGTTACTGTGAAAAAGATGTCAAATTAATGCATCTGTGAATAGATAATGTAAAGGACTACAAATACTTTTGAATCAGGCACTGGAGAGCAAGAAATAGACAACACTATAATTTGTCATGGATTCCATGGCCTGAACATTTTTTATACTATGTCATGCTTCCAGAATTAGGCAATTATGTTTTATGAGGTTAATTCACTTGATAATTTAGATGGTAAAAAACCTCTTTAAGAATATCTAATATTTAAAAATCCTACTAATAAGTAAACTACTACAAAAATAATTTATTAAGTAGACCACAAAACTGAAATTCCTGTTATTCCATAAATCTCAAAAAAAATGTAGGAAACTATGTTTCATTATCCTAGTAAGCTATAGTGAAACTTTCAATAAAGCAAGTGCTATTTATACTTTTCTTTAAAGTCTACAGTTTAATTGGCAAAATGTCAAGGCTGATTCAATCAGATTGGTGGCATGATCAGTGACAACATTCTTCAAGTATTCTGATTCACATTAGAAATTGAAGACATATGTTGTGGGAGAAGATGCCTTAACAATGAAAATATTGCTGGTTCAGACAGATGGTAAGTTTTTCAGTAAGGAAAATGAGAGCAAGAATATGACAGCTGAATAAAAGTTAAAACCTATTAAAACTGACAAGGTCAAAGATTGCATGGGATAAGAAGGAGGTGGATTTCAAAATAACTGTTCAAAGTAATACTTTATAAAAGAAAAGTTTTTGTTCCATGATGAACTTCATCATGAAAAAATTTGCATTTTTTTTTTCTGAGATGCATAACCGGTATGAAACAGGCACTGTTGGGGGAAAATAGGAGTCCCTGAAATTCAGTCAAGGTTTAGCGGTTTTTAGCTTGCATATCAATACTGCTTTATGTTATTGGATTCTTTAATCAGAAGTACTCATTCAAGGCCAGGCTGTGTAGCCTGTATTCACATCAGTGAACATGTAAGTTCTGCTATAGCAAATAAATTAAATTGCTTATTTATAGACTGGCAACACTGTATGGGATTGTCTGCTCCTTTCCAGTTCCATAAAGTGACTTTAAATCTTTAGTCAAATATTCATTTAAACTTCCATTTTTTTTTAATAATTTTATCACCTAGTTAAGATTATATGTCTGTATGTCTATACTTGATTAAGTACACTTAAATTTGATGCTAGGCATCAACAGCACTTTTCAAATAATTCAAATTAGCTTAAAAGAAAAATAGAAGTCTGAAATGTAAAACATTAAATGTACAACCATTAAAAAAGCCTACCTCTAAATGCCAGTTTCCAATCACAATTTTTAAATTAAAAATCTTCGTCAGTGTTAGATAATCTCATTTTAAAAAAAAGAGATACAGAAATAGATTAAATACTCTGACCTGCAATAAAATGGTATTATTTGTATGAAGACTTGTTTGAACATATCAGTCATTTTATTTACCTTGCATCGTGATAATACCTTTTTTGCTGACAAGAAGAAATCCTCCTATATCAAACATTAAAGAATAATATTTTTTTATGGCCATGCAGGCTTGAAATTATCCTAAAATTACAATGAATCTTGAGAAAACCTTTAAAAATTAAATTAAATTTAGGAGATGCTGGTTGTCCAACATTCAGAATCCAAAATTCTACTATTCCAGATTAGACAATATTTTCTTAGAACTCTAATGCTGATCCAGCCTTCTAAAGTGGTCCCATTAGTTCACTGACATTTATATCAGGCTTTTACTTTTTCCAGTAAATACTTTCTGGGTTATTTATTTTACCAAATAACTACCAATACTTGATACTATCTTTATTAGGTGAGTGTCACTAAAAGGACAGAGAAAGTTGCAAGACACTTATGGTAAAGGATTCTGTTTTCTGCCTAGCACTAAGCAAAATTTCATTAAAGGTGTCTGCTGGATGACACTTCTGCTTTACTGTGTATTGACCAAAAGCCTGTTTTAATAAGTCTTACAACAGAAATAAAACACATGTACCCAGTTGTGGCACGCTTGTAGGAATTTAGGACAAACCTATACAGCACCATCTCAACCCTTATTTACAGTTTTTCATATACAATACTTTGGAGTGCTTAACCTTGAAACAGACAGTTCTCCTTCTGTAGTATTTTTTAAAACAATGCCATATCCCAACCCCTTTTAATAATGTTGCCTCTTACCTTTTACAGGAAGGGAAGAATATGCAGATGTATTATCCAGGCTTACATGGATGCCAGTATTGGAGCAGAATAAAACTGAGAAAGTCTTGAAATCTGTTCTGCTATTCAGCATTTTTTCATGACAAAGTCATGAAAAAGTCTCATTCAGATAGTGTGCTAAAGCTAGCTGATCTAGCATGTAGGGGTAACCTAAATACTAAGTCACCTAAAAATATTATTTCCACTTCTATTGGTGATTAGAAAAGATCAGAATATGCATTATCTCTTTATAGTCAGTCATAAATTCAAAAAAATTCAGCAGGAAAAATAACATCTATATTCTACAAAAGAAAAGTGAAAACTATGCAAGGAAATCATTAAGAAACAAAGAAACTTCTGAGAAATTTCTCTTTGATTTTTGAAAGTATTTATGTAAGAATGATAGGCATCCATTTTTACTACCTCCATGAAAATTTGGGGTTTATGTATTCTGTAGTATGTAACAGCCCCATGCCAGAATCCTTCTGTAACAAATTCTTATTACAAAAGGAATGATATCCTTTTTTCACTCAAATCATCACATGATTACTGTGTGCAGTATAGATGGCATTTTAGAATGCATTATTGGACTTTCTCATAGCAAAGAAAGGCGTTTTCTCAACAGTAAAAGTATTTTTGTGGTGCAGACAAAGCTTTCCTTTCCTTTGTAAGATAACATCAAACCTCCATCCCTCAGGACTGATGTTTTTTTACTGAAAGCATAATTCCTTCTGATCCAATTGTGAGTTCCAACTGTATTAAGACTGAGAGCTGGAAGTCTGCCACATCAATCTAGAATTTTAATTAGATAAAATTATATGCTTAGACTTAAGCAAAGACTTAAACTCTTGTTCAGTTGGGATCTATGTCAATACCTTGGCACAAGCTCAAAAAATACAGCCAAAAGAAATTAATGAAAAAAGGGCTTTTTTAAGGTAATGACTTTACCTATGACTTCACTGAATGTACAGTCAAGCCCAATAACTGATGGAGAAGTTTAACTTAAACATAGAATCAAATTTATATGGTCTCTTAGACAGCACTGTGAGATGAAGCCTTGTCCTACCTGCATGCAAAAGACTCCTGGGCAACTCATGATATTAGAGCAACTAATTCCTCTTCAAAATTTTAGAAATATCTAGGGGTTTATATATTTTTAAAGGTAAATAGATCAAAACTGAAAATCTATGAAATTTGAACTATAACTTGTGAAATTGTTTGCTATTTAGAAACAAAAACTTCATAGAAAATTAATTTCTTTTTAGTTCCATTCTCCAAAGACACTTGACAGAATACTTTCCTAATATCCAAATTAGGGTAATTATTTTTTCAGTATTTTGAAATTGTTCTAGATTTTCTATTTCTTTATCAGATTTAAAATTAATATTACTTATATGCTATCTTAAACAGATAGACTTGCTTGATTAGGAATGCAAAATAAAGTTCATGAAGAAAGCAGTCACTAAATGGACTAAAACATTCTGGTGAGTATTTAAACTGCCAGAGAAAGAAGGAACACCCAAAGCCAGGTATCCAACAAAATGGAAAAAAAAAAAAAAAAACTCCTGCAACACAACTCTTTATCTGTTTTTTGGTTTTGGTTTTTTTGGGTTTTTTGGTTTTGTTTTGGTTTTTTGGGTTTTTTTTGTTTGTTTTTGTTTTTGTTTTTGGGGGTTTTTTTTTTGTTTGTTTTGGGGTTTTTTTTGAGATCTCCATTTTAAATAATAAATGGGTTTTTATTTTCCTTATATAAATTTAAGGCCCAGTCTTGTATCTACATTGCTTTGGTGCCTGTCTGGAACTTTTCAGTGTCTTCCTCAGCACATTTCTAGATCCTCTAAGACCTTAATTCAGTAACTTAAAACATTCAATTTTTGCAAGTCTTATTTAGGGTAGCCACAGAACATCACAACCAGTGTTCATATTTTAGTATGAACTTGCATTTCAGTTCTTTGTGCAATCAGTTATTTTACTTCCAAATTCAGATTTTTCACTTTGACGAAATAGTTACATTTCTTTTTCTAATGAAGCTTAGCTCACCCTGCATTCTATAATGGCATGGGTTGGCACCCTCCTGCTCTTCAGGATTTTTTTTTCTTTTTGGCTCTGTATCCTTGGGGAAGTGATGTGGCTGCGACAGGTGTGGTAACTTCCTCCAGAACTTCATAGAACCAATCAATTAACTAATTTGAATATAGACAGCTCTGTTGAGCCACTGAGAGAAGGGTTACGCCTCTGTAAAATACAGCATTTAAAGAGGGACACGGTGGGCATCGCCCTCTTGGTTTTCCGGTGTTGGCAGAGGTAACTGAGGGCCCGCTCAGCCCCCAGGGAGTCTGGGCTGGCCCGGTGGGGCCCTGCTGGGCCCTGCCTGCACGAACCTGTGCGAACCTGGCGGGGGCCAGGCTGGGCCATGGTCCAGCTCCGCCATGGGTCCATGGCCTTTCTCCCCTCAGCCCTGGTGGGCCCGGGCCACAGCTCCCAGCTCTGGTGGGCCGGCCTTTCCCAGCGGGCTGGGCTAGACCCCAGCTGCTGGGTCCCAGGGGTGGCAGGCCAGGCCACAGTCCCCTCAAGCTGCCGCTTAGCAATGTGGGCCGAGATGCCCCCCTTCACTCCGAAACCTGGCTCTGGCCACAAGCAGATGCATAGCCGAAGCTGCCGCTTCATGCAGCAGAGAAAGATAAGGTCCAGTTTGCAGGGTCCCAGCATGGGAAGATTAACCCCTTCAGTGCTGTAAGTTTTCCCTCTGAGATATGAAACCTGCAAGTACCAATCCTTTTCCAAGAAAGGCAAAGACACAGTAGAAAGGGCTGAAGCCTAGAGAAAAGAGATAGAGGAGATGCTAGAAGCTGAAATTCTTTTGTAAACCTGTGGTGATGGACTCAGATATATTAGAGACTCTCTTGTAATTTCATTATAAGCTTTGGGGAGGGGAAAAGCTTTCCAGCTGTCTGTGTTGCAAAGGATAGATGAGGTGAATCAGAAAACCTCTGCTCCTAGAGAGGAAGATGATTTCGGATTTTTTCCTCTCTCTTCTTCTTTCCTGGACTGCTTCACACCAAGGTGGAGGCCTGGAAGAGTGCTCATCTCGGCCCCACTCTGATGAGAGAAGCTACCTATGGAAGGACTTTAGATTTTTTTCCCCAGGTTTTCTCTCTATAGCGAGGGGGGTTTATCCTGGAGATAGATGAAGAGAACTTTTGTTTTCTGGAATTGCTCATCCTTAAACTTGTACCTCCCCGTAGCTAAAAGTGAACCCTCGAATACAGTTGTGGAAAAGTTGAAATCGAGGAAAGGGACTCTCACATGTCAACAGAAAACCCACCCCAGACAGCGGTTGTGCTGTGACGTGGATGCCATAAGAAGATTGTTCTTGCGGAAAGGTTCCATAGCGTGAGCAAAAGAGACTTCTTTCTCTAAATGGACTGACGAAAGATTGTTATAGAGTGGCAGACTGCCTGAAATGATTCTAAGTTCGTGTCTTTATATTACAGGTGGATGGGGGAGGTGCTGGAGAAAAAAGGGGTTGTTTTCCTTTAATTCCTTTTTATTTCACTTTTCTTTTAGTTGTAGCTATAAACTTCATTATATTCTTTAAAGTTTGGTGCCTGCTTTGTATTCCCCCCTGTTCTTATCTCACAGAAGGGGAAAACGTAAACTAAACCACTACAGTTCTAAATAGTCATAGAATAGTCATAGATTAATTAGAAGTGCTGTAGCTAGTAGAATAAATTAACAGTTGACGCAAACAGAAAAATCAGAGATTAGAACCTAAATTATTTTGTGATTTTCAGACTGGAGAAAAGGAGTTTGATGCAAAGAGATTCTCATCACATGATTGTTGCTTAAAGGAAAATCAAGTGGTCTGGGAAAATTAAGATCTACCAATTACGACATTTAGTTTTAAAACCATATTGTTTTCTGGGGACACTGGGAGACTTAGAGATAAAGTAATCAATTTTAGCTGTTAATTAAAAATGACTGGAAAAGGAGAAGAGATGTCTGTTTTCCCCCAAAATTTTTCTTTTCTCTACATTTGGGCTCTTAGCAGTCAAGGAGGTGAATGAAAAATTGTTTAGAAACTGTGCCCAGCAGAAATAATCGGTTCCTTCTTATTTAAAAGTCCTGTTATACTTAGATAACTGAATCAGAAATAATTTCACAATTTCATTTAAAACCTGAAATGCAATTATGCCGTAAACACATTGGTGTGCCTCAGATTGTAACCCTACTCATTAAATTTTTCAGTCATCTGAATGCATGGGGCCCTGATATTGTACCAAGATACACAGCTGAATTCACAGTGGATGAGATGTGAGGAATGTCTTGAGAAGCATCGTTCCTTTACTAACCTCCAGAGTTCTGCAGGTTAACATTAACACATTAACATCAAACAGGTAGACTGTATTTGTAAAATCTCTTCTGGGATGTTTCTTCTTTCCCATGACTTACAACAAGGTACCAGTTCATATGATCTGGGAAGGAATGAATACTCAGATGAAACTCTAAACTATATATTTTTTTTTTTTTGAGAAAAAAGGAGACCAGCTAAATACTATCCACAAGTTTACAGCCTCTGCATTCTATAAATATCATAAACTAAGCATGTATTAGATAAACTAAGAGAGAAAATATTTACCTATAATGTGAAAATCAATTTTTAGATGTCTTTGCACACTTATACAAGTGGAAAGTTCAAAATAAATAACTATTGTTATGAATAAAAAAGGAGGGTTGGCTTTTGTAGGCCCAAGCAGTAAAGAGTTGAAATGTTTATATAGTAAATTTTTGAGTGAGAGTTATGATCTGTTATAAAGGGTTATTGTTTATACAGGGTGTTAATAAGGTTCGGGGGTGGGGGGAAATAGTGTTAGGTTCACTTTCTGTACTAGCATTAGGGAAGGGATGATTGACAGGAACACAGGCACTTTCTGGAAGGTGGTGACATCAGGAGAATTATAATTAGAAGGTAAACCAGGAATCCTAATTGGACAAGAAGAATAGCCAATCACTCGACACACAGCTATTACATCATCTTAACAGACCAATCATCAGGTCAGTGAATTAGAATACTCCAATCAGAGTGCTCCAGGGGGTAGGGCCCTTGGAAGAAGCGTGGTGCTCTGGTAGGGGGTATAAAAAGGGCATTCCTTGGAATTTCTTGTTCTCTGACCGCTCCGCTCGGCAGTGGTTAGGCACCCAGCACAGCCCTTTCCTCAGGGGAATTGGCTAATCCCCCTTGAAGACCCTAATTGTTCGCTTAATAAACTTGTTAATTTTAACGAATTGGCATTCACTTATCTCAAGAGGACATTCATTGCAGATGTTCCTCCAAATTTGTCTCAAATCAGGACAGTTAAGAATTGGTGCCCAATGTGAGGCTTGAAGGAAAGTGAAAAAACCTGTACTAATTGCATTTTGATTTGGTTTTAATTACTTTGTGTTGGGGTAAAGTCGTTGCCATGTTGATTGAGTTCATACTGTCTCTCTGGTTTGAGGTACTAATGTCTTTGTGGTCCCCAGGCCTGTTTGCCACAGATTGCATGGATTTTGTCCTCAGTATGTAACTTTTACAGATCCAGGGCACGAATCTGGATTTCTATTTTGCTGTGCTCGGTGACAATGATTTAGAAAAAGTTAATAGAGGTATTGGCAGTTGTTCAAAATGTGTATGATCTGTGGTTTCTCCGTCCTAATCCCAGTCCTAGTTTCAGTAGCCTGTTTTGGCTACAATTAGTAGTAATTGCACTGAGTTTGTTAGACGAGGAGGGGATGGGGTTTCCCATCCTTTCATCTCCTTCTTCCCCTTTAAATTCGAGACATTACCTTTTGAGAATGTGCAGTTTCCCCTGGAAAAGAGACCATCTTCCTGGTGCTTTATCTTGTAGGTTTACTCTATACAGTTTGCAGCTTGTCTACAATCAGAGCTCAGGTTTGCAGGTTTGCTGATGAGACACCTGACCCAGGTGTGAAAAATCATGAGCGGTGTGGGGGAAGGGAGGATATGGGCCAAACCCTGAAGGAATTCTCTGGCCCAATAGCTTGGAATTTCCCTCCTGAACAAGTTCAGAACCCAGCC
>VYZQ01027683.1:24469-45786 GCA_013400655.1 Mystacornis crossleyi | reverse complement strand
CTGTCCAAACCAGGACACTGGTCCTGATGTTTGAGCGAATATGCAATAAATGAGACTAGCTAAAAGTAAAACAAAATTATATTCTAAATACAAAATGAAAATTCTAGCAAATGCTAGAAGTCCCATGTACAATAACTGGTAAGCCACTGCTTTCAGGTGGTGTTTAACAGCACTGTAGCAAGGAACAGCTACACATCCTTCCATATCAGTAGTGAATGGACTCACTAGAAGACTGCTATTTGGTTGAGTATTGGGGTTTGCTGTCTACACAGCCAGATCCTTATTCTGCCACACATACCATCTAATTTCACTGTTTGTGTGTACCAAACAATACAGTGTTTATAGATGCTTAACTAAAGAAGAGATTAAATTACTAGCCCAGGGTCACACAAAGAGTCCCTCAGAGTAAGAACATGAGCCCAGGTCTTCAAAACCGTAGTTTGGTGCCCTTACTGTGAGATCAACCTTCCTGGGAAGACTGAAAATCCGTATTGGTTGCATTGTTGCACTGTATACAGCTGCCTCTAGAATACTGTGCTCTTTACGGAGCACTTCATTACAAAGAAGGTATTGATTGACGCATTGGAGGGAGTTTAGAGAAGAGCAACAAAAATAATTAGGGAGTGAAGAGATTGACTAGAAAGATTGATTTAAGAGGGAAGATTAAGTGAGATAAATATGTATAGCTTGGCTCACCTGCAGCATGCTGCATAAGTCCACAAATATTTAACGGGTATAAACAATCAGGAGGAAGAACTACCAATACCGGTCCAGTCTATTTGTAATTTGGTGGTGCCACATGCTGTTGTTGTACAGAGCTTTCTCAGAGCATGACTGGGTCACAAAGCCTGCCTCTCAACATCCTCAGGGGAAAAATGGCTATTGGAGCTATGGGACCAGTGTGACAGTACAACAGGATTCTCTTCTGGGCAGTGGCAGGCACTGGGGAGGGGGCAGAGGTGTCACTTAACAGAGTCATAGATGCTGTCCTGCCTAAGTTTGGAGGGTGTTTCTTGATATAGAACAGCAGAACTCATACCAAATGTGTGATACACTGTAGAAGAGACATTGTAGTTAATACCATTGTATCAGTTAATTGCAGTTTTTAGAGTAACTACAATACTTGATTATTGTGCAATAGCGCAGAAAGAAGCCAGGTAAAGATTGTGGCAGTTCTTAGTAAGTCTGGATTGGACCATCCCAGGTTTGATCAACTATAGAATGAGTTGGAAACAAGCTACTTCAAATAAATCCTAAAATAACATTTGAGATCCAATTTTTATTCAAGGAGAAAGTGGATTTCCTAATAATAATAAACCCTCCATGACCCTGTAGCTTTAATAGTTTCAGGTGACATTCAGTGGCTGCTATCAAATAATCATGGTACAGAGCTTACTGGATGTCATTGCTTATCCAAGAAAATTTCCACAACATTCTATGAATATAACAGGCACGTCTTCTTGTTGTCCTTGTTACAGACAGGGCTGATGTTCCCATGTCCTGAGGCAACCCACACCCATTTGTGCCCACTGGTGTTGGTGCACAATAAATAGATCAGGTTGGGGATAGGGGAGGATGTTGTGTGAGATGTGTTTTTTTTCAACAGCATATCATTTTGCAAAGACAAAATGTGCTGATCTGTGAATTTATGCCTGGGAATTAAACATATCTACAACAGAATCACATCGATGTGTGCAGCTGTGAGAAAATGCTAATGCGTACTTGCATGTACAGAACTTTTCGGGTGAGCTTCCCTGCCTTCCTTTTCTTCCTATGTAAGTAAAAGAAAAGACACAGTTTGTTCTCCCATTACAACCACTGGCTTGTACATTCCCTTTTTCTTTTCTTTGCAGGCTCTGTTTGTAGTTATACAGTCAGGTCTCCACAGAGTAATTTACTGTCTGAATCTCTCCCAGAATCCAGCTTGAAACCAAGCTGTAAAAACAGCTGAGAGTGTAAATAATTCATGCAGACAATATGACTTTTTTATGTAAATTCGGTGCATTAACCCTCTATTATAATGATGGACGACAGATATGGGCGACGTTGCCTTGGTAAGAGCTAATGGATGGCCGCCATAAATTCACTGCACATTTTATTGTGTTGCTGGAAATTGTGCCTTCAGGCAATGCTGTTTACTTTTATGTAAAACTCAGGGTTCCCTAAATATTACAAATATTTTACATCCGACTCCTCAGCATTTGGGCACAGCACACAAATCAAGCTTTCTTCATTTGAGCTGTAATTAAAGGTTTGGGTTTTTTTCAGGGACAATTATCTAAAACTATAAAGAGATACGTGTTTTCCCCTTTAGATGTTCAGTCATTGATGTATTAACAAAACCTTTGAAGAAAGGTATTAAATAGCTGCAACATAAAACTTTGCATTAGGCTATATGCTGTATGCATACATAACAAATTTGGAAATAGTTTCTTGTTTCTGGTTTTTATTTTTTACCATTTCTTGTTCTTAGTTACACATAAAAGATTCTTTTTTCCCCCACACACATGCTTCTCTCTATAATTCATATCTGTTTTATCAGTGTAATTCTCTGGACGGTGTCCTTGAGGAATTCTGTCTCTCAGTAAACACGGCAACTTTGGTTCATTTCAGGGAATTTTAAATAAAGAATTCCTGGTTACTTTTTGTTTCTACATGTTACTGTTTTGTACAGACCTTAAGTAAACTGGGATGACACAGGTAATTTTTCTCACAAAAAAATTATCTCAGCAAAACAGAAACTTACTGTGTATACTTACTGTATAATGTTTTCTTTATAAGTTTTAAAAATAGATAATTATTAATGTAAGTATACAGTTAATTCAGCTTAATCAAATGTTCAATTTAGTCTCATAGTACACTGTGGCTTTGGAAGAAGAAAACAAGCAAAGAGCAGTCATATGTAGAAAAGGATCCTACAGCTTCTGAGCGTGTGAACAGGATCTCATTCACAACAAAGGGAGATAATGCCAAGAATAATGGCATGTTTGTCCCTCGTCATGTTGGCCAAACACCAGTTGGCCAGAGGACCCTGATGACTAGAGCAGTCTCTGGGAAAGCATCTATGTGAGAGTTTATTGAAATATCTACTGGCATTTTTGAGGGAAATAATGTAGATTAGCAGTGATAAAAGCATGTTCACTCTGTCTTTGCCTTTCAATGGACTGTGCCAGTTTGGGCAGTTTTGATTTGATATCTTTATGAAAAAGTGCTGCACAAAGTTGACTAGGAGTGACCACAATTGAGCTAGCTCCAGTAGAAATGCATTACACCTTCCAAAACACCCCAGTCCCCTGAGGACTAAATAGAAGGCACACTGTAAGAGAGGTAAAAACCACTGAATAGAGGGGAATGCAACAACTGTGCAGGGGGTAAAGGGCTAACAAAATTAATCACATGTAGTATTAAGTAAAGTCTAGCAGTTTAATTACACATAAACCTATTTAATAATTTGGTTTATTTTGTATCCTGGCTGTGCATGCTCCTTTCAACTATATTAGGAATGTCACAAGATAAAAGGACAAAACCTATTACCAAGGGCATTTACATATTCTTGCTCTTCAATATTGACTGAGACTCCTAAATTTGGACTTTCAGATTTCGCACTTTATTCTTCTGACGGGCTCTGATGTGCTCTACTGCCCTGAAGCCACTTGCAAAATTCATAGCAGCTTTCACATGCTCTGATACTTCTTGGGACCAATTCAATCTTTAACAATAGATGAGTGTGCAGTAGAGCCAGGATATGTTACGCAGGAGATCATAGGCTTATTCCCCAATAACATTTTGATTTGTAAAGTATTCCACTACACAAAACACACACAGGAGACAGCATTAAAAAGCATTTGAGACTATAGCCAGCAAGACAGAAAGGTGTGATAAAATACATATTGACAGCAAGGCCTGTGATATGAGCAGGTCACACTAATTAATCAGTGGAAATGTTATAGAAAGAGTTTTCAATATTTTATATTATTCAGCCATTTAACAAATCCCTCCTGGGACAGGATTTGGCCTTCAAAAACCAAAACCAAAAACCCTTACTTTTGACTTTTTTTCCCCTATTGTTTAAAATTAAGGGTGTTTTTGTAATTCATACATCAAGAGAAGGCCAGTTTTCCAGTCTTGTTCCTTGTCCAGTGCATTTCCATGCAGAGCAGACACAGAAATGGATTACTGGGAGGAGTTATAGGGCAGGTTTGATCTGTTTGAAGGAAGTATTATCTATGATCCAGGACATAACATTGTCCAATGTGATCCTGCTCTCTCTTCCTTATGTACAGCAGAGTATTCTTCTGGTTAATAACATGCAGATCATAAGGCATCATACTGTCCAGGTATGCAGTTTAAATGCCAAATGTTCTGAACTCTTAAATAGTAATTTATGGCTGTTACCCTGTCTTGAATGGTTTGCTTCTATGGAATTTGTTGCAAGGATTACAAGACTTTGGTTGCACGGGGGAAACAGCACTTTCTTTCCTGTGGTGCGGTACCAGCTGTGTCACTGTGTATCTCAGAGGTGATAAAATGATAGGGAAATGTATTTTGAGATGGAAGCAGAGCTTAAAAGCATATGGGCTGCCTTGTAGGATTATGAAGAGAACATTTCTCTTCTTCATGATGAACACATCCCTGGGTCAGTCCAAATACAATCTGCAATTACAGATTGCTACAAATTGGAGTCCATAACGAGCCTTCCTTAATTTCCTCTAGAACAGTAATGGTCTTATATTCTTCACAGAACCACGGTTTGTGTTGGAAGGGACCTTTGATGATCATCTAGTCAGACACTACTGCCATGGGCAGGAATGCCTTTCACTTAACACTGGAATAGGTTTCACAGAGAAGTTGTGGCTGCCGCATCCCTGGAAGAGTTCACAGCCAGGTTTCAAGCAACCTGGTCTGGTAGAACGTTAGAAGTGGGAGTTGGAACTGGATGATCTTTAAGGTTGTTTCCAACCCAAACCATTTCTGAATTCTGTGAACAGAATGCTCCACACACACTGTGGAGCAGGTTCCACTTTGGTTAATTTAGGGCTCCTGAAAAGAATGAGGCCCAGATTGCCCACTCATTTCTCATGTATAAATGCAACATTGTCAATACAAAGATTTTTGTTAGCCCCCTTCTTCTGTTTAATACATTTAAGTACTGCACTCTGCATATGAAGAACAGTGATGTTATCAGAAAGCATTCAAAAACATATGTTTTAATGAAATGTGTTGACAACAGCTGAAGTAAAGTTTTTGTTAAGTCTCAAGAGTTTATCCATGACAAGCAGTATTAATGAATTGAATTAATTAAAAAGCATTTCAAGATGAAACAGGACCTGTTCTATGTAAAATGCTCCATACATTAGACAAGCATTATGGAAATCACTGCTTTGTACTACACTGTAATGCAGCCATTTATAAAAGCTTCTCAAGATCCATGGATAGCATTAATTTGGGTTTAGCGTGTCTTTGAAATTCATTGAATACAGCATGTGCTATTTAAAAGCATGAAATCTAGATGGCTACACTGCTACCAATGTTTATTTGGCTTGGAGAGGGAAACAAGAGCTCAACATTACTAGAATGAATGAGTGGGCATGGGAACATGGTGAAACCATGAGGACCCGGCAAGCCCTGGCAGAGGCTGGTGCTGACATTTTTAGGGAGCAGTCTTGTCTGGCAATAACTCAGGGTCTTGAGCTGATTGAAATGGGTGTTATTTTACTAAAAGAGTAATTTCTCATCTCTGCTGTTCCTGTGATGTAAACTCCTCTCCTTTACGGACCAGGCTTTTTATTCACCATGTCTTCTCCTTTTTAGGTTGTGTTTGTGCTCTCTCTAAGAGTAACACCATCAGCAGTGACCACTGGCATTACAAAATACCTGTATTCTACATCATGAATCACTAAAATGGGCAAAATACCCTTACGAGTGTGTGCAGTGTGGTTTGTGTGGGCTTCTGGCCATGACCGTGAGAAGCTATCTGTATTCTACACCATGAATCACAACAATGGGCAAAATATCCCAATGAGTGTGTGCAGTGTGGTTTGTGTGAGCTTCTGGCCATGACTGTGAGAAGCCAAGCATGAGCAAGGGTAGTGCAGTCCTACAGCAGGACCAATGAGATGGGTGTTCACTGGCAGCCAGGAGTAAAGGGCAATTCTGCCTCACTGGGCCAAAATCAATCATAAAATGAGAGTTCTTGGCAGGAAGCATATCTCAGAGGGAAATGTCTATCTGTTTGCACACAGGGAGAATTCTTACTTAGGTTGAGTTAGGATTGTGTCTTGGATTTGGATGAGTAAGGTAACAGTACCCACACACAGCACATTAAAACAATATATCTTTAAAATATCATTAAGTATGTAACATATTCATATATAAAAATATAAAGGGAGAAAGATAAGAAACTGTGAAAAACAATATGATTTCATACATGCATGGTGAAGTTTGTTTCACTTTATGTGTCTCAAGATTTGGCTTGTATGAGATTATTTCCAATGGATCCACCTTTAGCTATCTGTTTTGTAATTCCTCTGGATCTTAAAAAAGGAAATTACATCCTTGAAGGAGAACTAGCCAAAAAACTGTTGGTATATTTGAAATACTGTAATCCATTAAAACTCACAATTCAATCAAGAATATGGCTGTGCAGTAGAGAAGAAAAATAATCCTAAATACAAAATGAAGGTCAGGTTCCTCAAGCAATGTACACAGATATTTAAAGGATGGTAATATTTGCTACTTAGCTACTGCACATGCTTCTAAAACTTCATTTGAGACATTGCTTAGAATATCAGTAAATATGACAGGCAGCCTCATTGGTTAGAAAACGGGATAATTCATTTGGCCCTTAGTGAATTAGGAAAAGAGCAGCCAAAATTGCGTCCCAAAGTGCTTTGGGAGATTCATCCTATAAGCAGGTATGAATCTGCTCTCTAAAAAAAATTACAGAGCTTGTTCTGCTACTTCACTGTAACATAAGCAATATGTTTGCACTTGTCACAGGTAGCATTTACATTCATTATCTGCATGTAGAGAACTTCTAAGCTTTCTTATACCTGCTAAACCGGCCCAGGTAGCATTTGGGCCTGACCAAAAGAAGCCTCTCCCCACAGGCTAAGTGCTGTGCTACCTGTAGAGCAGTATCTGCTAAAATGAGGTCTTGCATTTTCTATTTCCCTTCAGACTATTCCTGCCAAGTAGATTCCAGGAAGGACCAAAAAGCCTTTTCTATGCAATCATTTTTGAGGGCTGAAATAGCCTGGTTCCTCCTCAGTCTGTCTAGAGTGCCTGGCACACTCTCTGTCAGGCCAAGTGACCAGGCAAGACCACAATATGTAGCATAGATGGGGTGCTGGAGGTAAAAGTCTGAGATGCTGGGCAAAAACTGGTTGCTGCTGACTGATGGTTTACATTTAAGTGTCCTATGGTGGTGGTGGTTGTGGAAGACCTGTGTTTGTAAGAGCCATATTGTAAAACTCTGTCCATGAGGTCAACATAGCCAGGGCTCCCAGAAGACAGATTTTTTAACCAGCTACTTGCACAGCCAAGTGGTTATCTCTAGGGTTACTTAACCAGCTGATTCTAGAAATTACTTGAAGATCTAAAGATCAAGACAAATTCTGTTTCCATTATCAGGAATATCTGCTAATTTTTAAATGATCAGTCTGTCTGCATATGGGTGTGTGTTTCTTCTCTGTTGTTTTTCCACTTAGCAAACTCTTTTTGTTGTGATTCAGCTCAGTTCTATGCTGTTGAACCAGCATGTTTAAGACAAAATATCCAAATTTTTCCTAATCGAATTTTTACAGCATTTTAAAATCCAAATTGTGACTTGCTCTATGCACAGGTGGGAAGGTAAATAAAATTGAAGAGGAAGACTTCCACTTCTTTGTGGAAGAAACAGCTGTAAGAAGGGCAAATAGATATGGTGGCAATGGAATAAGAAATAATGCTTGTGCCATTTCAGTATAGAGAATAATAAACATATTTAAACCACACAAGATACACTGTGATCAGAAAGAAGGGAAGAAAATTGGTGTTTGACTCTCTTCTTATTGCTAGGAGTTCAAGATGGTGTTGCAGCAGCCCTGAGACACTTGGTCAGACATGATGCCTTGTGTTTTCATTTACTTCTAAGAGTAGCAGAACAATTCTTGTTATTGGAAAATTATTTTCTCTGACTCTTGGGAAGGATGGCTGGATTTGAAATAGTTTCTGAAATACAAATTGGGGAACAGTCTCATAATGCACTTGATTTTCTTTTTTTTTGTTACAGCTGAGAATAGCATCTGTAGTAGTTAAATGAATATGAGTATTAATCACTTCAAATAGTGTAAGTTACCCGGACTATGTAAAAACTACTGTTTGAATTATGTTTTGCAAGTAGTGATATTGTTGGACTTCACCCTGAAATCCTGTCTGGAACCTGTATCTAGTCCCAGGTGGAGTAATTTTGTATTCTCAGTTCTACATGCAGTAGAATGGTAATCAGAATTGTGATGCCATCACTGAACTGCTTATAAGGCACTGGAATTTAATGAGTGTTAAACAAAACCAAAATAAATCATTGTAGTCTTCTCCAGGGAGAAATTGCTCTACATAATAAGCCAGAAAGTAACACTTCAAAACCCAGGGCACCACCCAGCCTTGCATATTTGAGATGGAGCTAGTGAGTTCTCTAGACAGAAAAAGCCTCCCTCATACATGTGCAATGTACTCCTGAGAAGAAGAAATGCTGATTCCTTGCTGAAATACTGGCAGGGAGGGTCATCTTAGGGGCTCTTTCTTCAAAGGAGCGAATAAGCGGCTTTGCCACACAAACTTGAAGGTAAAGCACAGTAGAGTTACCAGTTCTAAATAGTCTCACAATAATGCAACAAAAGTCTAGTCAACAGCCTTCAAAACAGGGTGAAGATATGGATCAAACCTGATGAGGCTCCTATTAATTAGTGTTGTTAAGTGTTGTTACAGTTTTGTTACTATTACTATTTTGAGATTTCACTAAGAAACCTAATGGGGCTACTTCTGCACAATGTTAATTAGATATGGCAATTCCACTTACCCATACATCCTCGGCACAGAATTATCACACATCAATATTTAATTTAATTACTGATGTTGTGGTGCAAGTCACATCTGATTTAAGAGATAAATATGCTTAATTAATAATGAGATAAAACACATACAGTATGCCACCTTTTGTCATTTGAGCTTTATTAGGTATAGTAAAAAAGACACACATGGACATTGGAGAGGCCATGACATGGTGCTCTGTGTCTCTGCATTATCTTTGTCCTTGGATTTGCCTGAGCTCACACTGCACTGTAAATATGACAAAGACATCTGCAAGTGTCAAGGGCACCAGCCTACATAAAGACACACTCGAGTCTTGAGTAATTAATCATTTACTTCCATTTTTCTGCATAATTAAAAAACTGAACTTTCATCTTGGATTATACGTAGCATCTATAGAAATTCATTTTATCAGGTTTGATCACAGTATTCTCATCTGTGTTGAATGTGGCCTGGTACAGAGGTTGGGTGTGCAAGAATTCATTCTGCATAGCATCCTTTGGAAGTGAGCCTTCTTCCCATTGGCACTGGACATCCTCTACTCAGAACTTCCTGCAAAACCCTGTTGAGAATAGTGTATATGATCATTGTACCACAAGGTATAGTTCTGGAAAGGTATATGCAGAAAGATTGCTTACCACTTTGTAAAGCCTGGGGGGGGAAGAGGACAGACAGCCAGGCCTTAAGGCTGGTTATGATGATGAACCATATTAAAGTAGCTTCCATGCAGGACTAGGTCCCTGTTTTGTAAAGGGCTTTGTAACAAGGACTGACAGTCTTAGCCTTAAAGACTTACAGTGAAATTCAAAACAAATGGATAAACAGGTACCGCACAACCAGTGCACCAGATCTGCTGAAGTGAAGGAAACTACTTCTGTTCATTTTTGATAGAAGATAAAGCCTTAGCAACTCCCCCTCTGTTTGCAATGTCCTATGTAGGCCTGTGTTTTCAGGGGTTCACAAGCTAGCACTAGAAGTTTGTGTGGGCTGAAACTTGCTATACAAGATCTTTACCTGGGGGCCATTTGGATTGATGTTTTTGACAAAATTTACAGGGCTCCTAAGTTAACTGTGCCAAACAAATAGTTTCCTAGAGGCTGAGAAGGTTTTTGAAACTTCCTTCAGGGAAAATTCCCAGCTGGCAGAAAACCTAGGAAACCAAAAGCAACTCACAACATTGTAACCTACCGAAACACATACTGCTCTCAGATTCATTTGTGGTCCTTTTTTCTGTGTTATATATAACTATTCTAATACTAATATTGATAATAACTAGTACAATGGGAACCTGTTGGGTTTTCAGGAATGGTTAGTGGAGGAGACCATCTCAATATGGTCTGAAAGCTTCCCTTAAAAACAAAAAGAGTCAACCAAAAAATCAAAGACTGGGAAAGCCTTCAGCTATCCAAGCCTGCCTTAAAACACACTAATCCAAAAGAAAACACTAGAGAGGGGAAGACTAATACACAAAACATCAGTGTTTTACTGCTAAAAGGAAGGGAGAAATGGGAGTGCCAGTGATTGCAAGTGAGGGAGACTCTTCTTTGAGGATAATAAAATAAGACTGCTGTTCTTTTCAGCTCCATGACCTGGTATTGTAGGTGGTCGCCATGGCTGGCACTGTGATCTATTGGTATGATGGATGTACAGCAGAGTTTCCAAAGGGTGTGACTGAGGTATGGAATTCAGCTGTGCTGAGCTCACACCTTCTGTCAGCTGCCAGAAGTGGGAGAGGCATCCTGGGACCTGTTCCCTCTAATTACATTCCCTGGTCTTGACAAGTAAATGCATTCAGAATAGGAGAATGGGGGATGGAGGAATTTGTGGAACCCATAGTTCCATCAGCCAAACTGAACAGTGAGAAGTGGTGTGTTAAGAACACTTTCCCCATGAGACCAGCAGCCTGGATGAGTAGCTAAGAAATGTATGGGAAATGAGACTTAATCCTCTTTGAGAAGAACCTATAATTTTCCTCCGGGAGAGAAACAGTGCTACAGCTAGAAGGGCAGGTAAGAGCAGCACTGCCTCCAGCTCTGTCTGAGCATACTGCTTGCATGGTGACACTGAGGCCAAATATCACCATAATCTACATGATAGTGTGTGCTTATCTGAAGAGCAAATGGAGGAGATAATGGAGAATCTCTCACAGTGATTGGCTTCCCGAGAATATGGAACATAGGTTATACCAATACCATGGGTATACCCTGTGTAGAGACAGGACGTGGTAGTTGTAGCAGGATCAGTAGCTAAAATGCAAGTGTGGCATAAAATTAAGTTCTTGCAATAGAGGTGCACAGGTTGAGGCTTTATCCTACTGTGTGCTTAGCAGTTGTATTGATATATGAGGCACAAGATTCCCGTTCCATCTTCCTTACAGGGTGCTTTGGTAAATATTAATTTCTTCCAGGTTTATGTTGTCATGGGAAAGTTTTCTAGGTTCTCCTGTGGCAGTGTGTACTCTGTGTGCTATGAATTACACCCATGAGCTGAGTGGATTAAAAAAACTGGCTGGCCCTTCATAGAGCCAAAGGCATGCAGGAAAGTATTAATATACTTAGTCTCTTCTTTCCTCTTCTTCCTTCCAAATTCATACCTGTCCTCACTGGAGAACAACTGAGAACAGTCTGGCCCAGACCAATGATTCCAGTAAGCACATGTAATGCCACTAACACCTACACAAGTGAAATTCCCCTCTCCCTCTTTCCTCCTGCACAGGGCCCATGGCTGTCTGTTATGGTGTAGCAGCAGCAGCAGCCACTTAGCACAGGCAATTGAAGTATTTCTCACCTGCCCAGCCTGCCTGAGTCTCCTAGGCTTGCCTGTGGGATATGAACTCACATCTCCAGCTCTCCTTGTCATTCGCATACTTCCTTGAGGCTTGCTTTTGTATTAAAGTTCGGGAATCTGGTCTCAGGATTCAAAAAGGCAGCATGTCACCGGTGATTACTAATAGCAATTACTGCAAATTAGGATATACACCTACATGACATCCAGCAAAATAGGCTGAAGCAGATTAAAGATTAAAACAGTCATTTGACAGGGAAATAACAGTCACCCCATCCTTTCAGTACATAACTGTGTCTGGCTGCTGCACTTTAGAGTACCTGCCCAATATTCTCACTGTTTTGGTCATTTATACTTGGACATGGTTTTGAGAAGTCACAACTTATTTAGACTACGAATGAGTAGTTAAAAATTGTTTCTTCCAAAGTTCATTATTTTTCACTTGTCTATACTAGTAGGTAATGAAACTGTGTTGCAGAAGACTCACAGCTGGATATGACAGTCAGAACCAGATGTTCACACAATAGGCCAGACACAGCTGGTTCTCTGTAGCTGGCAAGGGATGTAGAACAAGTAAGTGCAGAGAGAACAAGCCTGAAAAAAATCTAAGGTAATCAAGCTGAATATGTCTGGAGTTTTAGGCCATCTGGAAGATTGCCAGAGGGCTATTTATTTTGATGTCTACACCTGCTGAATGGGAATGCTTTGTGTGAACTCAGAGCTTGAAGTAATACTGTCTCTCTCCCTTTTTCAGCACTCCACTCCCTCTAGGCAGAGGGATAAATTGTGCTTGATAAATTGTGCTCTACCACTTAGGTTTGATTTAAAAAAACCCAAGAAACCAAACCTTATTTCCTGGCTACTGATGAGCACAGAAAGTAGTGCAGTACTGGAGAACAGAAAGAGAGCACAGTGTCACAGATTGCCCCTTGGAGAGTTAAAGTTTATAGGCAGTGCAATCTGCTAGATATGTTGAGAGCCACTGGAAAGATTTTCTTTGTCCCATTTATAGTGAACTGGGAGACAAATTCCCACAAATGCTTTTATCTACTGTTGTGTGCACACTCACCTTTCTGTGCTCAGTGAAACAGATTGATCTGACAATGCCCCATCTGGCTCAGCCCTGCTGGCTGCAGTCTTCTCACAGCCAAGCAGCACCTGCCTCGTTATCAACATGAAAGCTCTTGGGACTTCCATTTTACAAAAAATTTTGGTGTTAATAGTGGTGGTGAGCATGTTCCTACGGTGACGAACATTTGATTACCATGATTTCTCAGTGTCAAGGGAGGATTTTTAGATAAACAAGACCAAGAAGATCAGAGATAGAAGGACCACTATCCTAAAGCTGCTGACAGGATAGAGGTCTCTTTGAAGACACTGGTTTCCCCAAGCCTCTGTGCCTCTGTAAGGAAATGAGAGCACCTTACATGTGAGACACCAGTTACCTTAAGGAGTGATGTCCGCTGCTGCAATAGTAAGCTCTTATAAACATAAAAAAAAAAATCTGTCTTTTCTTGTATTTGGTTTTTAACAACATTTTCCTGATCATTGTACTGATGCATTCATTATAATTCTCTGAGAAACCTCGGGCTCTCATACTCTCCTCAGCAAGCAGCAATATAGATTTTGCTACCTCCCCACCTCAGTGTGTGCTGAGCAGTAACCATGCTGTAGCTGACATACAGCATATGCAGCTGCACTGGCCATGATTGAGCCCACTGCTGGCAGTACCATTCCTGGTTCTCAGATGCAGCAAATGAGCATTTCTTTTTTTTTCATTCATGTATTTGATAGTTCTTCCAGTGTTATTACTCTTCTGTACCAGTTTTGGTGGGACTAGAGTTAATTTTCTTCATAGTAGATCACATGGTGCTGCCTTTTGCAGTTGAGATGAAAAGAGCGCTGATAACAAACTGATGTTTTAGTTATTGCCAAATATTACTTACACAGCATCAAGGCCTTTTCTGCCTCTCAAACTGCTCCTTCCCTGTGAGGAGGGTGGAGTTGAAGGAGAAGCTGAGAGGACACAGTTGAGCCCGACTGACCAAAGAAATATTCCACAATATGTAACATCATGCTTTGCAGTAAAAGCTGTGGGAAAGAAGGAAGAGGGGGGGACATTCAGAGATATGGTGTTTGTGTTCCCAAGTCACTGTTAGGTGTGCTGGAGTGCTGCTGTCCTGGGGATTGCAAATACCTGCCTGCCCATGGGAAGTGGGGAATGAATTCCTTGTTTTGTTTTGCTTGCACATAAACTTTTTGCTTTACTTCTTAAACTATTGTTATCTCAACACATGAGTTTTCACAATTTTACTCTTCTGATTGTTTCCTCCATCTCACTGTGGCAAAGTGAGTAAGCTGCAGCATGATGCCGAGCTGCCTGCCAAGGCTAAACCACAACATATCTCAAAGGCATGATCAGTTCAGCGGGTTCTCTGTAAATGCACAATAGTTCTCTCTCAATTTCCCCGCCTTTGCTGNGCAAGGGATGTAGAACAAGTAAGTGCAGAGAGAACAAGCCTGAAAAAAATCTAAGGTAATCAAGCTGAATATGTCTGGAGTTTTAGGCCATCTGGAAGATTGCCAGAGGGCTATTTATTTTGATGTCTACACCTGCTGAATGGGAATGCTTTGTGTGAACTCAGAGCTTGAAGTAATACTGTCTCTCTCCCTTTTTCAGCACTCCACTCCCTCTAGGCAGAGGGATAAATTGTGCTTGATAAATTGTGCTCTACCACTTAGGTTTGATTTAAAAAAACCCAAGAAACCAAACCTTATTTCCTGGCTACTGATGAGCACAGAAAGTAGTGCAGTACTGGAGAACAGAAAGAGAGCACAGTGTCACAGATTGCCCCTTGGAGAGTTAAAGTTTATAGGCAGTGCAATCTGCTAGATATGTTGAGAGCCACTGGAAAGATTTTCTTTGTCCCATTTATAGTGAACTGGGAGACAAATTCCCACAAATGCTTTTATCTACTGTTGTGTGCACACTCACCTTTCTGTGCTCAGTGAAACAGATTGATCTGACAATGCCCCATCTGGCTCAGCCCTGCTGGCTGCAGTCTTCTCACAGCCAAGCAGCACCTGCCTCGTTATCAACATGAAAGCTCTTGGGACTTCCATTTTACAAAAAATTTTGGTGTTAATAGTGGTGGTGAGCATGTTCCTACGGTGACGAACATTTGATTACCATGATTTCTCAGTGTCAAGGGAGGATTTTTAGATAAACAAGACCAAGAAGATCAGAGATAGAAGGACCACTATCCTAAAGCTGCTGACAGGATAGAGGTCTCTTTGAAGACACTGGTTTCCCCAAGCCTCTGTGCCTCTGTAAGGAAATGAGAGCACCTTACATGTGAGACACCAGTTACCTTAAGGAGTGATGTCCGCTGCTGCAATAGTAAGCTCTTATAAACATAAAAAAAAAAATCTGTCTTTTCTTGTATTTGGTTTTTAACAACATTTTCCTGATCATTGTACTGATGCATTCATTATAATTCTCTGAGAAACCTCGGGCTCTCATACTCTCCTCAGCAAGCAGCAATATAGATTTTGCTACCTCCCCACCTCAGTGTGTGCTGAGCAGTAACCATGCTGTAGCTGACATACAGCATATGCAGCTGCACTGGCCATGATTGAGCCCACTGCTGGCAGTACCATTCCTGGTTCTCAGATGCAGCAAATGAGCATTTCTTTTTTTTTCATTCATGTATTTGATAGTTCTTCCAGTGTTATTACTCTTCTGTACCAGTTTTGGTGGGACTAGAGTTAATTTTCTTCATAGTAGATCACATGGTGCTGCCTTTTGCAGTTGAGATGAAAAGAGCGCTGATAACAAACTGATGTTTTAGTTATTGCCAAATATTACTTACACAGCATCAAGGCCTTTTCTGCCTCTCAAACTGCTCCTTCCCTGTGAGGAGGGTGGAGTTGAAGGAGAAGCTGAGAGGACACAGTTGAGCCCGACTGACCAAAGAAATATTCCACAATATGTAACATCATGCTTTGCAGTAAAAGCTGTGGGAAAGAAGGAAGAGGGGGGGACATTCAGAGATATGGTGTTTGTGTTCCCAAGTCACTGTTAGGTGTGCTGGAGTGCTGCTGTCCTGGGGATTGCAAATACCTGCCTGCCCATGGGAAGTGGGGAATGAATTCCTTGTTTTGTTTTGCTTGCACATAAACTTTTTGCTTTACTTCTTAAACTATTGTTATCTCAACACATGAGTTTTCACAATTTTACTCTTCTGATTGTTTCCTCCATCTCACTGTGGCAAAGTGAGTAAGCTGCAGCATGATGCCGAGCTGCCTGCCAAGGCTAAACCACAACATATCTCAAAGGCATGATCAGTTCAGCGGGTTCTCTGTAAATGCACAATAGTTCTCTCTCAATTTCCCCGCCTTTGCTGAAGGATACAGTGGACTTCCTAAAATGCTTATGGAATCTTTGTTTCCTAACCTGACCCAGATAACTGATGTGTTATGCCACAATGCTTTGTCAGAAAGAAGTTACAGTTTTTCTTTGATTATTTGTTTAGTTTCCATTACCATAGAGGTGAACTACAGAGAGTACTCAAGCTGATACCTTTGAAGGACATGAGATTTAGAAACAAATAAAATATTTACTGTGTGTTATAAGCAATAATCAATAATTAAAAACGTTGTTAAAACATTGTTGAAGAGTATTTCAGAAGAAAAGTAGTTATACTGCATTTCATGCTTAATTCGATGTCAATTAGCTGATTGTTAACTTCCCTCCAGCTAAATCTTGTTTAGCACAGAGAAGAGAAATCAAAAGCATTCTAGCTTTAACAAGCCTGGTGTTTCAATCATTCATCTCTGCCCTCAGGCTCAAAATCAATGTCAACATTGCAATTTTATCAGCCATTTCTGCATGTCACTGTTTTCTTGGTTGCCCTGATTATCCCTCCGAACCATCTGTGGGAATCAGAATTCATCTTGAGCAAAAAACCAAACAGACCACACTTACTCTTCCCTAACCCATGGCAGAGTTCGCTTTCACCGAGATAATACGAGGGCTGCTGTACGCCCGAACTCCCTAAACGGTTCAGTGCCCTCAGGTGACCTGGAAGGGCAGCCGGGCGTCGGGGCCGGCCCTTCAGAACCTCGGACAGCGCCAACAGCGCCAGCAGCGTCTCTGCCCGACCCGGCGCTGCGCGGCCCTTCCCTTAGCCCTCTTCCTCCTCAGCCTTCCTCCTCTTTAGCCCTACGCTTCCTCAGCCCGACCCCTCCTCAGCCCTTCCTCTCCTGAGCCCTTCTCCTCCTCAGCCCTTTTTCTCCTCAGCCTTTCTACTCCTCAACCCCTCTGCTCCTCACCTTCCTCCTCCTCAACGTTCCTCCTCAGCTCTCCTCCTCCTCCGCCCTGCTCCTTCTCAGACTTCCTCCTCCTCAACCCTCCTCTGCTTCGGGTACCAGCCGAATTCACACACACCAGAATAGCTTTCCGTGTGTGAATGACTCTTAAAAGACGAAGAAATTGAGGGGCTCTCAGGCACAGAAGTTTTTCTACCTACGTATGCTTGAATTGCCTGTAGAAAAATGTGTCAAAAAATAGCATGTGACCACATAAAATTTATAAATCATCACAGGCATTCCTATTTGCTTCACAATGATATCACATAATTAAATTGTGAGATTCACTTCTGTGAAAAGTATCAAGAACAAGAGCTAGGCTGAAGGCTGAATTTGGATGCTAGTGGTGTTTGGGTCTTGTCAAGGTCTTACAGAACTTGAATGAATAAAACCAGGGTGTCTGATTGCTGCACTTACACTGCAAGCAATGTAGTAAGGTATGTTACACTCAGGAATGACACAGGAGTGGTATTTCATACCTCTTGCTGTTTCCAGACCTGGTCCATGATGCTTCAGCTTCAGCTCACATTTTTGAAAGAACTGATTCACTTTTGGGATCTGTGGTTTTCTGCCTACTTGCTTCAGGAACAGGGTGCACCAGCCCAGCATCCAGTAAGGAGACTCACCATCATTACCCTTAACACACAATTTGATTCTTCAGCCATTATCCTCATTCACCTTGGACAAATGACTTAGTTAAATGATGTGATCTAAATGTCTTCACCAAGACTAAGAGAAATTTGGCATCTGTCCAGCATTTGGTCACTGCTGTTTCTGAGGTAAATGGGATACAAGCCAAAGAAATTAAAGTTACTTCCCTGGCTCAGAGATGTTTGCAAACACTAACACAATGTTCATGGATCAGATAGAATTTATAGAAGTTCATCCATTTAAATAATGATCAGGAGCCTCACTCTGTTCCTCCAGTTTGTGTCATGTTGTTGTGGAGGCATCTACACACAGGCAAAATAAAGTATAGGTTGTGACAAACTCACACTGTTTCCCACATGTGGCTGAAGACCTGAATTCTACAGCTGATCTAATAGTTCCAAGCATATTTGTCTTAATAGTAAACACTAAATTTCTGGTTTTGTTTTCCTGATTTTACTGCAGGTTTGATGACTACTTTTGTGACCCTTCTGTTTCAACAGATGTGTTTTTTGTCTTCATGAAAAAATGATATTCACTAGGTAGTTTTACAAACAGTCCTTCACTGGAATGGTATTACACCTTAGCTTGTTCCTGGGAGCACATGAATCCTCTTTTTGTTTTTCTCATTTTTGTTTTTCAGTGCAGCATCTCATTTCAAAGTGAGACTACATGTTCTTTGTCAGGAGCTGCTTCTGGTATTGATAGAATCATGTAGAAACTAGCAGGATGGAAATAGATGGCTGAGGCTGACAAGTGCCACCAGAACACCAGCAATACTAGTAATGTTACACAAGGTTGGTTGTCAGAGTTCCAGGTTTCCTTGATTCTGTCTCAGAAACAGCTAAAATCAAGGCTTTTTGCAAGAACTTATGCTAAGAAAAAGCTGAAAGTGAAACAGGGCAAAAAAAATTAACATGAAACTACTCCAAAATTCAAAATTGTTTTTCCTGAGGAAGATCCCAATCTTGCTGTCATCAGTGGAACCAGCAGTTTGCTCTGAACTTGATACTGCATTGATCTCTCTGTGGGCACATATCTGTGTCTTCATGCAGAGACATCAAAATGAGTATTTGTTTTTCTAGTATAAACTCTTAAAAGAAAGAACCAGTCCCTTGTGGAGAGGCATTCATATGAGCCGACAAGAACCATCCTCCCTTTTCAGGTTCCAAGAAGTGGTGATTTCAGTGCAGGAAGGTGGGCCTTGTCTCCAAGACCTTTTTCTCTTGGGGCTGCAGAAACAACAGCCAACTTCTTTTTAGCTTAAATTAGCTGAGGATAAAGAAAAAGAAACACTCTGGGGGAAATTTGGAGGTATCAAAAAGGGGGTGAGAAAAAATCTTCATCTGAAAAAACCAAACTTTTTAGAATAAAATAGATTTTTCAATTTCTGAGACTTTTAGGCTACAAAAAAAAGTGTCTTTTCCTATTAAGAAAATTGCTTTCACTTTCCTGCAATGAACAGAGTTCTGTTTCTAATGATGGAAGAAGTTGTGTGTAGCTACTGAATAGCTGAATTGGGGATCTGACTATCAATGCGTCACCAACTAAATGTGATTTGAGATGCAGTTTGCTTTTCTGTATCTCAGATCTCAGGGCTAAACCACAAACTGTACATGACACAACTAAATTAATATTTAAAAATAATTACTTGCTGCCTGAAGGTAAACAGAAAAAGGGTAAATAATTGATAGCACTGGGACTGCCACACTGTAACTCTGCTGAGTGTTTATGATGTGCTGTGAAGGTTCAAAGGGATTGCTCATCTGAGGCCTCTGAAGGAGGGTTTTGCTAATCATTCCACGGCTTGTTTTGTAAGCCAGCAATGTTTTCAGAGTTTGAAGCACCAGAATAGAATGTCAGCTTAATTTAGGTGAATCTCTAGTTTAATTTACTAACTTTCATTCCAAGATTTGCATTGTAAATGATAAGGTAATTTTCATATAATTTTTTTTTTTTTTTAGCCCATCAACATCTGAAGGGAAATTTTATGTGGTCTGCTGCCAAGAATGTAGAGTAGCTTGCATTTAAGGAGTTCTTACATAACATGCCACCCTATGACAATACCTGTCTGCAGAGCCTGATGATGCTTGAGAGCTAGTAGCTCTTCTCTTTTCAACGCTAAATATCCGTCCTCTTACAGCCCAACATGAGAATAATCAGTATTTAAAGTGGCAATGACTGTAAAGAAAGGTCAGTGATTTCAAACTGATTAATTTTCCCCCTCAGTCAGGAAACTTCTTGCGCTGATTATTATGATTATTTTGTTATTATTATATGTCCTGCCTCCACAAAGGACATGACTGTTTTCTGACGTTAAAGCAAAGCATAAGCAAATACACAGGTAGTGTGTGTGTGGAGTCAATAGCTACAAGTCTACAGTATATTTAAATACAGTGCTATGCACCTTAGTGGGGAAACGATCATTAGGTAAAACTTCAAAAACAGAACAAAACTGTCAGCAATTCCAGCTGGGTTGGGTGAGCCAACCCCTCACTAAGTTTTATTTGCAATAGATATCTTCATGTTATGGATGGGAATGTGGGTTCTTGTCTTTGTGCCCAGTCAGACCTTCAATAATAACAGCTTCTCTAATATTTTGCTCTGCCTAACACTTTAGTTTCACTACTTGAAAATTCAATCTAAGCTTTCACTTAGATTTTGGGGGGAAAAAAATTCTGTACTCAGGTGCCCAAGCATGAGGGTCATCTGAAGCACAAAGTAATTCACACACTCCACTGAAGAGGAGCCAGTATTTCAGTGAAATCTGTGAGACTTTTTCCAGCTGCTGTGCATCTGGAAATAAGCAGTAAGGATGACTAAACAGAAAACATGAAAACATAAGGAATCTCTGTCACTGGAGATTGGCAACATGTTAAAAAAAGAAATTGTTGTCTAAGACTACCTCAGTCCTCTCTCTCTTTCACCCCCAGAAGCCTAGGTCTATATAATTAGGTATATATAGGTCTATATAATTGAGACACGTAAAAATTGAGCACCGAGTCTCAAGTGGGACATACAGGTTTGTGTATATTAGGTACAAGCTCAGTACCGGAAAATCAGGTTGCCAGTTTTCACATTTTAGAACTATTATTGCAGCATTTGGATAGTCCTGTATGTCCTAGCTCCACAGATCGTCACTTACATGAGAATCCCCATTCTCATTGAAATAAAGAATACTTTCCTAGTCCTCATGGTTTCAGAGGAAGGCCTAAAAGCGTGGCTGTCTACAGCCAGGAGGCTTATAAAGCAGAAAGTGACACATTGCCAGTATGCTTTCATTCCATTACTGCTAGGACAGGGAACTCCTGCATTTTCATGCTTTGGGTTCCCAATGCAAGGAAAGGCAAAACAACAACAACAACAACAACAACAACAACAACAACAACAACCACCAACCAACCAACCAACCAAACAACCAAACAACCAAACAAACACAACAAAAA